>OMLF01050460.1:130771-152387 GCA_900302615.1 Holocentrus rufus
CACATCAGAAGTCTTTTTTTTTTTTTATAACACGTTGGACTACAATGTGTGTGTCTTCAGTCTCAATAAATTCTAAATGTAGTTTCTGTGAAGAAGAAAAATGTTTTGACATTGATTACTTAGGAATATATAAATCAAAACAAAGACAATCGCCTCCCTCAGCTAAATTCTCTGTGGGCTTCTTATGTTTTGTTGTTGATGCCAAAATGTACAAATCTCCAAATTTGTAAAACTAATTTAAAAGGGGGACTGTTTTTGGAGAAGTAGTTGCAGTTTTTAAAAATAACCATGTGAGGGCACTATCTGCATAGTGTTTCCAAGTTGTGACTGCTCACTGCTCTCTTACTACATGCATCATTTGGCTCAGCTATGACTGTATGAAAAAATAAAAAATACACATTTCCATGCCTGGGCTTTCTACTCTGTGGTTCTGTGACTGGGTTCAGTTGGTGTTTTGCATCATAGACTGTCAAGAGAGTAATTTATTCTGTGGAGCAGCCAGGTAGTGGTTGCCCTTTCGCATGACCGGCGGCTACGTTTTGATACCTCCATGGTGATCTCTGGCTCTCTCTGTGGGTGGCGTAGACTAGGCACCAAGCCCAGAGCTGAGACACTTAACTCCTCATTTCCATGTCAAAGACGCTGTGTTGCGGTTCACAATGTGGCCAATTTGCGCTGATAAAGTTATAGTCAGCTCACATTTTGTTGTCCCCAGAAGATAACATTAATGCATTTATCTGAAGGATTGACTCATACCATCCCAGTTGCCATGGTGTGAGAGCTTCGCACAATTGCTGGGGCCGCACCGGGGGGGAAAGACGTGAGGAGATGAATCAAGGGCACTGTCTCACTCGAGCGTCAAGGCTCCTCTGGAATTCATCTCATTCTGTGTGGAAGTGCCCACATTCCTGAACAGCACCTTGTGGGGATGTCACTGAAAAGAGACAGCGTGAATGCGTTCCAGATTTGGCTTGAACATGTGCCAGAATGGGGGCATCTGTTTCCTGCATTTGTGTTTGCTTGACTCTAGGGTTAATTAGGATTGTAACTTGCAAGATCTTGAGCTTCTTCCCTTCTCCTTATCCCATACGAGATGCATTTTCATTCATTTGGCTGCACGGTATGAAGACTATTAAGATTTATTTATTTTTGTTTTTTCCCTTAGCTTGCTTTGAAAATAATTTGAGGGGAAATGCCACTGAATTTCGGCTTTGAAATCTCTTGACTTCTTCAGGAGATATGGCCTATTCTCTTGCTTCCCTCCACAAGGACATGGTAGCATTATGGCCAGCTGCAGAACAAGAGAGAAGCTGGAAGTCAGCGTGTTGCTCAGTGACATTTCAGCAGAATGGATGATTGCTGTCATGGGCCCTTTCAGTGGAAGGATAGTCTTCATACTTACCCTAGAACAGTTTGATCTTTCTTTGTCTCCCATAATTAGAAATAAGATAGCTTGTCCCTCTTTTAGTCAGCGATGTCACCTTGATGTACAACTCTATAAAGAATGACTTAGAAAGAGTAACTTGGATATCAAGGTTCAATTTATTCCTTGAAGCTGGTGTCTTTGCTGTAATATAAAACTCGAGCAAAGTCGAGCAAAGTATCTTCTAAGTCATTCGTCTATGACTCATACTAGGCTGTGTGTTGGCATGTCATTGCAAATTAGATGTTGTGATGCTTGTTTTCTGTGCAGAGTTGCAACAACAACATACCCAAAATATGAAAGTGGGTGGCATTGCTCCTTTAAGTTTTACCCTTTTAAAAGAACCTCTGGCATGTCTTAAGCAGCCACTTAGGATTGTGCCGCCTAAACACATATTGACCCTGTGTGGAGCATGCTGTGCTCACCATGCTTGTCAGACACAGGACAGCTCTCTTTTGCTCTGCGTGACCCCAGGCCCTCCCTCAGGCCTCAGACACCTTGAAAGGTCAGGGGGGGATTGGCCAGATTTAGGTCATTCCTTGGGGATTGACTGAAAAAAAAGGCACTTTCGCCTGATGTTTGGTCAGTCAGCTGACCGTGGGTGGTCAGCAGAGGGAATGGACTGTCTGGTGTCAGTCCCAGTAATTCCTCGTGACTTAGTGGGAATACAAGTGAATATCAGTTTGTCAGTTGCCTTAATCTGTGTCAGAGATGAGAAGAGCAACTTTATGGAGGATGCTTTGCAGAATGTGGAAGTCCTTGTTCTCTGATTTGCAGCTTTGGGAGAGTTGAATATATTCGCAAATACTGTTTTGGCTGTCCAGGCCCATAAGAAATTAGATATGCAAAATTACACGATTATCTTCCTTTTAGACTTTACACAATGGCACAATGGCAGATACTCAATACTATAATTTATTAAATTGAATGGTTTTCCTCTCAAACTGCTGCTGAATACAAACAGGATGTCCTTCACCCCTTTGGATTTTAGATCAAATTTCTCTACCTCTGGATATTTTTATTCAGCCAGTAGTAACTCTGGTATTAGGAAACAGGTTTCTCGTTTGTTTTAGCCACTGTTCAACCAGGAAGGGTGCTCATAGGTAGAGCTTACGTGGATCGAACCTTAGCATTTCTACATTCCAAAAGCTTGTTGGAGCTCCTCTGACAGGGACCACGCCTTTTCCAAGTTATCTGGTGGGTAACCCATCAGGACAATTACTTCTTTTTTAGTGATGACACTCTTCAATGGAATGATTGTGTTTGGAGAAACTGAAATTTATTGCTGTGTGGCGAAATGACCTGATTCAGAAGTGACCATACAGCCGTACTCGGGGCTCAGTCAATGTTTTCAGATTTAATTCCAGGAAATGAATGAATAGCTTTGTTGTTGTATGTCTGTTTTGGCACAAAACACACTCACGCACACTCAACTTGCTGATGGACCATTTGATTTTTTTCGTGACTTCTGCTACTGTTGCGTGTCTTCTGCTAAGTCCTTGTGGGGTCAGGAGTGAATAGAGACGATGTCTAATGGTAGCACTGGCTCCTTTAGGCTCCTTTCAGATTAAATTGTAAACAGCTGGAAATTTGGGTGTGATCTTGGATCCTGGTAACAGTTTTTTTCATCACATTTCAACTTCTTCCTCCAAATCTACGTTCTTCCAGCTCAGAAATATTGCCAAACTTTGATCTTTTCATGTGTCAAAACTCATACATGCCTTTGTTTGAGAAGACTAGATTACTCCAAAGCTTTTTTCTTTGACCTCACTAAGAAATCAATAGAACAATTACAACCTATTCAAAATACTGCTGCTTGCATTCTCACTAGAACCAAGAAAAGAGAACACACTACTCGTCCTATATTGGCCTGTCACCACTGGCTGCCTTTGAGGTCCAGGATTGTTTAAAACTTTTTGCCGATAACCTTTAAGGCATGTATGGATCTCTGATCTTTTAACCCCCCTGCTTCACATGAGCCAGAGCAGTCAGGCCTTCCTTGTTGCTCTTAAGTCTAGAAAAGTGAGAATGATTAGGGCTCTTACGCTTTGGAACAGCCTGCCTGAGGAGCTCAAGCATCACTCTTAAAAGTAATTTTTTAAACTAGTGTTTCTGTAATGTTTTATTTATATTCAATAATTTATTGATGCTCTGAATTGTTTTATCTCCCCTTGCTTGTTTTTATTCTGCTTTCCTTTTATTTTATTTTTTCCTATTCCTCTGTTGCTTTACTTCATTCCTTTGTCGTCCTTTCATCTGTAAAGCAGCTTTGTATGCGCTGTTTTGAAAACTCCTGTAAAAATAAAGGATATTATTATTCCTGCTGCAGTCACGACCTCTGAAGGACGCAAGGTTCAGGCCTCGCTTCCTCAATGAGATCTTGATCTGTCCATTTTCAGATGGTCACAAAGGACTTTTTGAGGGAGGTGGTCTTTTCAAACATCTTGGGTGGGTGATGATCACCTCTGGGCTGTTGCACTGTTTGTGGAAACAACAGATTCTTCCAGGTCATTTTCATTTCATATGACTGAGACACTGTAAGTGAAAGGACATAGCTGATAACTATGGTTGCTATGAGTGACTGTGCAGTGCAGTATGTTCATATACATACTCTGAACCTGAGGCTGGCTTCACACAATGCAACTTTCATGCAATATGTTGCAGGTTGCAAGTGAAACTTTTACTGTTGCCATGTCAACAAACCCATAATGGAACATTCCAAATGATGATGCAGACTGAATTTATAATTTTCATTGGATAGTTTGCTTGGAATGGAACTAAAGTTGCATTGCAGTTGCACCATGTAAAGCCACCTTTATAGATGTGATGATCCTAAACTTTGAAATGAGTTTTGGTGAGATATTGGTTCATGGAATAGTGTTTTAAATAAAATGAGAATGAACTTCTGATAGGCAACTGTTACCTTGGTCTTCTTAACTGATATGCAAACTTGATAAACTTCCTGTGGCAGCGCTCTTTCTAGGGAATTCATGATGTCCTGTGTCAAAGACTTTCCAACTATCCACAAGAGGAATCAGTCAGCCCTGCTCATTGTTGCTCTGCCACTGGAGCTTGAGTGGGGCTCGTATGGCAGAGCAACAATGTTAAATTATGCCTCGGTGACTGAGGTGCATCCCGCTGATTTATGAGGCTGAACCTCCAGATCCTCAAACACAGCTCGTGTCTGTGTGAGGACGGTCTATTTATATACCCTGGGTGTCCGGGGAGTAGTGAAAGCCAGTGGCAGGGAATTCCATCATGCTCTGTAGGGCACACATGTCTGGAGTCCTCCTCATTTGCTCTTTCACCCTGGGAAGCGGCTGAAGAGATCGCATTTCCATGTGTGGCAGCAGTGTACTCTGCCGCTGCGGTGGCTGCAATTTACAAGATACTTTTTTTGGGTTTGCCTGTAACTCTTGTTTGAGTTTAGGGCTGTGTGGTAAACTGACAGTTGCTCTCATCTTTCTCAAAAGCTCATAAGCCTGGCGGGGAAAGCAGGCAGTCACATTTCATAACAGATCATCTACTGAGGAACTTGATATTACTTTTGTTACTTTTGTTATGGATATGAAACTCAGGCTTTAAACAGTTTTGATTGTTTAATTTTGAAGCGTTTCCAGTGTGTGACAATATTGCGGAGAGTGTTTTATGACTTGGTCTGTATCTGAGAGACAAGATGAAGTTCAGCTGAAGTGTTTGATTAAGACAGAAAGCAGATTTGATGAAGTGTCGGTAGCTCAACTTGACATACTCAATAAGGCCTGATCACTGATGTGTGTAGTACTGTGTGTGTCTATGTATGTGTGTGTATATGCATGTATATGCATGTATATACATGGGTGAGTAGGTGTAGTAGATGTGAGTGTAAGTGACTAAAATTCTGTTTCTGACTGTCAGAACATTTTTTTCCAGTATTGTGGTGTCTTGTTTTTAGCTGTGATACACTGAACTAGCAGAATTACTCAGCCAAGAAAAATTAATTTGGAGTGCAACTCACACATAGTGAAGTGATTAAAGGAACAGTTCACCCAAAACACAAAAAATGGCATTTTCCCACTTTCCCCTAGTGCAATCTATCCATCCAGACAGTTTTTGTGTGATTTGGCAAAGATCACATTCTGCCACAATCTTCTTTGTCTACTGGCACTTCATTAATATGGGATCCTATTTCCTGCAGAAGAGCACCGGCAAACTGTATCCATCCGCTCCTAATTTGTGCTCCTTGTGGGCGGATGGATACAGTTTGCTGATGTTTTTAATCAGGAAATTGTTCCCAACAAAACTCTTCCCCCTCAAAGGCTGCGGATTATGCCATCAAAGGAGATGTCATTGTTTTTGGAAAGAGCTGTGAGCTGTTGAGTTTTTCACATGTAAATTTTTGAAAATCCGTCCATCCACATTGTATTGGGGTGAAGAGAGACTGGAAACCTCATCAAATTGCATAGAAACTATCTGGATGGATAGGCTGCACTAGGGGAAAATGGGGGATTTTTTTTTTTTTTTTAGCAACATTTTCTTGGTGTCCAGGACAAGACTGGTGACAAGTGTCTAAACCTTTTGATCGTGGAGGTACCACAGCTTTTCTTAACTCTGTTTTTCCCTGTTCTCTCACAGGAATCTCTGCAGGTCAAGTCCCCCTGGTCGGAGTCGATGTGCCAGCTGATGAGGAAACTGGACCAGCTCAACCTGGACATAGAAGAAGCTCTGAGTGCCAGCTCCTCGCCCTCCAATACACCCTGCACCACCCGCAAAAAACAGGTGAGCATATATTTGTTCAACCTGGTATTACGAGGTAACATTCTGTACTTTTTTCGCCGGAGGTTTCACAGGAATTCGGTCCAGCCTTTCATATCAGCACTGAATTTACGGTTTGTACTCGGTTTTATTGGCTGTTCATGTAGGCATGTGGATGCCAGCATTCCAGGTTTCGGTACATAACGCTGTGTGTACTGTACACATTCCTATGAAGTGTACGCTGCATACTTGGTCACGCTTTTTTAACTTTCCAAAATCAATTTAGTTTGCTGTATGGAAAGGAAATCCCAACGGATTATTAGGACCTTTAAGCAACAGGTGTTCAACAGAATTTTATGTCCTGGTGGGGTTAAGAAGTGCTGAACATTAAACAGAGATTCAAATAAGCTCTACCAACTTAGACAAAAATGACACATAAACCAAAATTTGAAGAGGTCGGGGGTGGAGGGGTACGATGATCTCTCATGAGTCATAAGCATAACTGTGTCTGTGACTAAAAGTTGTGAAACACGGGGATACAGGCTGTCTGTGACACTGTGAGCTTTGTCAGCCTGTCCTTTAGTGTGTCTCTGACTGGAGTCCATTTTATGATGGAAGTCTGTCAGCTCTTAGATGTGATACTGGAGTCTGCGGCGCTTTAGCTGGTCAGAATGGTGCGGCGGAAACAGACCGCTATTGTGCTTTGAGGTTGCGATTGGGACCATGCAACGCTGTCCCTAAAAAAGGGCTCCTCTCATGGTGGCATGTATCGTGAAATATCCCACTAGAGTTAGCATTTGGGAACAAAAGTGCTCTTTCGGGGTCCGTATGTATGTACGACACAGAGGGGCTGTTGTGTGGAAGGGAGTTTGTATGATTTGGTCCATTAGGATTGGTTGAGAGAGGGTTACATGCCTCCCAGGCATCTGCATAACCATCCCAGGCATTCACTATTACTTGCTTTTACTAATGACAGGCGACTGGGCAAGACAAGACATCTTTACTGGGATATTTGACAAGGTCATAATCTCTGTCCTCTCAAAGGACGATCCGCACATACAGGGTCCTTTGTCTGCCTCTGTCAAGCTGAATTGAGAGTGGAGATTTCACTTCCCCAGCCGTTGACCTCAGCCTCTTGTTTTCTTTTCCCTCGGCCACCACTGAGACCATCCTGTCCTCGTCTCCTCTGGCAGACAGAGACGATTCCACTGTTGATTATTGTTATGATGTTGTTGCAGTGGGGTGCCGTTTCAAAGTCCACGTCGAACCAATCCCCGAACAATGAAGCCCTCCAAAGACCAGGCAGGGAGGGATGCCCGAGCCAAGACCGGTCCTCTGCTGGAACGAGAGCAAGAACCAAGAAGACGGTGAGTTTCTCTGAGACTCCGAGCTCCCTGCAATCCTTCTGTCTCTCTGAGTATCTCACTGTGTGGTACAGACCGTCAAAACTTTGCTGCATACAGTGGCTCAGCTTTAGATCTCTTCCTTCAGCCTATGAGCTGCTAAATTCCTTGCAGTATAAACCCACATCCTTTTTTTTCAGCTCTGTTCTGGCTTTAGCATTTTTGGGTGACTGCCATGACCTGTTTGCTTCCTACGCTGCACAAAAACAGTATAAAGAATTTCTCCCTGCTAATTTAAAGTTCCTGTCTGTCCCCGGCTGTGAAGTTTTGTGCTTTTCCTCGTCCTAAATTAACACTTCAGCTTATCGTTTAGCCCGTAATTTTCCTCCCTGGATCCCTGGTGACTGGACCTTTTCCTTTCAAAAGAAGAATCTTTGTTGTTTGCTGAACAATCCTGCTTTAGCCATTTGGTTATCTCTCTCCGTTCCTCTTGAAAGGATGCTAAATGGTAAATCAACAGCAAGTCCTTCAGAGAGAGGCAATGTCAAACACATAATTTGTCAAGAAATCTATCAAAAGAAAGTGAGTGTGGAAAATAACACTGCAGCAACTCTCCCAGAGAATGAATCCAGGATTTCTGTAATAGAAGAAGAAGAAGAAGAAAAATGTATGGCTGCTTTAGTGAAAGAAGAGCAGGTATTCATGCAAGTATCATCAGAATGAAGTAAGTCATTCTCAGGAGTGATTAACATATATTAATCACTATATCAAAGGATTTATCTTCTGCTATTGACTGTAATCAGCAACTTACATTATGCAGCTGGTGACCTTTCAGTTATGTCTTTTCTGTGTTTACACAAGAAAAAAAAAAAAGATTTCACAAATGAAAAGGTCACAAAAGCCGACCTTTTTTCTCCTGATGGGATAAGATGTTTCTATCACTGAAATAAGATTTCCCTCTGCCGAGCAGCTCGCATGCCTCTACGCCACTTGCAAATATTTGAGGTTTGCATAGGGAATAAGGTCAGCTTAGGCATCCTTGGACAAAGGCAGCGAACGTCTGCCGGACAAAGCATATACAAATCTCAGTATTCAGCAGCGCTAAAAGAAACGGACAACGGCGTAATTTGCAGAATGCAGGGTCGGTTTGAATTCCAAGGCTCTCAGCCCGTGCTTTGTGCTCTCCTGATGGCTCTGCTGTAACGTGAAGAGAAACAAGAAACAATTGTGACCATCCAATTTGTCTCTTGCACACTTTCCAGTCTTACATGGTGGAACCTTCTGGAAGCATTTTAACTAAATGATTTATGAAGCTGGGACAAATTCCTTTTCCTTTTTTTTTTTTTGTTTTGTTCAGCTGCAATAAAAGTCAACAGCATTTTCTAGTCTGGAGTGTATTCCACTTGGACTGAAGACTCTTGGAAGGATTTGAGGTTAGACAGTGTCAAGCCTAATTGGACTGAAGAGTAAAATAATGACTATTTTGTCTGTGGGTACATCAAATAAAATGAAGCTTGACTCTCAGAGTGTAGGTGCCACCTGCTCCTTTTGAGGAACTCATACTACCTCTTGAGAATGACAACAGCACGGGTTAAAATCTGACCAGAGGACAGCTGGGTGTGATCACATATGTCAAAGACAAGTGTATTTTGGCTGCAGTGTAACCTTGGGTGCAGCTCCTTTTAGTTCGGCCGTCTTATATAGTCACAGCCGATGTACCAGACACGGTTCAGGTGGCTACGCTGACTCAACGATGGAAATGGTTTAGTTACAGAAAAATCTATTTTCACAGAGGTCACACTACTAATATTCACATTCTTGGGATAGTGCAAGCAAGCATATGTTTCAAAAGCAGTTTAGTATAATTCAGAAAACACATCGTTAGAATTTGACCGAGGGCGAAGTGATATCTGAAAACTGATCGGTGGGGTTGACTAGTTTTTGGCGCCTTGATCTGTCAGCTGCTGTTGATGGAAAACTGTGAGGGTTTGTAGCTCTGAAGGAGGAAAATGAATTACTGATCCAAAGTGGCTCATGAAGCCAGGATTTGATCAGCCCAGGAAACCTGAAGTCGGTGCTCAGGTTGAAGTGCGACGCTGCAAAGTTTCCAAAAACAGATGAGAGGAGAGGTCACTGATACTGCACATGCAGAGCCGGCTCTGCTCCCCTTCGGTCCTCTCGATGTCTTACATAAGAGCTTTGGAGTCGGTATGAAACTTCTGGCAGCAAGGAGTGAGAATGTGATGCAGATGGAATCACGGTCGTGTCGTCTAAGAATAAACCGGTCAAATGTATGAACCAGCGCTGCCCGCCTGGACGGGCAGTTATGACCCGGGTGAGAGATGTTTTGTGGAAGTCTTTGGTGCAGGTTTTTGGCACCTGCCCCACGCCCTTTGACTTACTCTCGCCTCCTAAAACTGGAATGCACTTCAAGCCTCTCTCAAGGTGCACTGCACAACACGCAGACCAGACAAACTCAAAATGGATTTTGTCAGGTATTGAGTAAGATTTTGCCTCATTGGGTATCAGGATATTATTTTTGCCTTCATTGTTTATCATCACTCACCTATTATTTAATTCAATTATTGAATTCCATAATTACTCCATTATTTAAGTAAACAACAATGATAAATAAATGTAAAATAAGCAGTCCAATTCCATTATATGAGGAACAATGTACATAAATAAATAAGATGTGAATATAAAATGGTTGCCTAATGAGTTTCAACTGGGTCCACAATAATAAAAAAGTAAACGAGTTTATTATTTTTGTTATTATTTATTTATCTTCATATTTTTTATCTTTCTCATGGTAAAACTGTGCACAATCTGACTCAGTTTTATAACCGTGGCACACTGAACTCCATGGAAATCCTTTGAGTACTTTTCCATAGTTATATAGGTTATAGGCTATAGGGAATAGTGAACCCTCGGCCTATAAGAAATCTCTGAGGTTCTCCTGCTAGCCAAACCGCAGCAGATAAATCAGCATGGTTGGTCACATTCTCACTGTAAAGCCCAGACTGCTAAGCTTTGTAATACAATATCAGCCCTAATATCAATATGTATTTAGGTTTCTCTGTCTGTGAACAAATGTGTGGCAGGTTAGTCTTACACTCAGAGGAAAAACATTGAATATTTACTGGCAGCACCTCAGATCCAAGTTTTTCTGTGGTTTTGGAAGTAGCTTGTAGGGGATTGACAAGGTCTGTGGTTCTCTCGGGATGTAAATAAATGAATACAGAGAGTTAAAGGACTGCTCTGAATTTCCTTGAGTTCAGAGTTTGGTCATCTTATCAAACGGGTGGTGAGATGATTGGCACCAGAATCACCTCTGTCTCCAGTAGAGAGCTCTGTCTGGTGTGCATGGAAACGCTTTAGCATACGTTGTGTTAAGTAATCGCTTGGCAGCAGCGTTGGAATCGGTCTCATTTTGTGGCCTGTCGATTCATAACCTCATCTCAACCCTCATTAATAGTAAAGTCCGTTATGATTCAGAAACTTCCAATGTACTCAAAAGAAGTTAATTCAAATTCCCGCAGAAAGAGAGATTTTCTGCCATTGAAAGTACTCCCAAATTATTTTTCCATCTATTTTGGTCTATTTTACCAGTCCCCTAAACAAGCCCAGCAGGTTTAAACTTCTGTTAACAAATTTCACCAAACATCCAGCCTTAGAGCAGCTACAAGTTCTCATTTTCTCACTTAAATAATAACACACGTTTCTTGCAATTATTGTGAATGTTAGAATGTTAACGTGCTTTATGACAGAAACACAGAGATGATTTTGGTGCCAATCCTCTCATTATACATTGGGTTAGGTCACCAATGTGCCAGACCCCCAGAAAATCAGGGCAGATTAACACATCAACGCTTGTCCGATGAAACTTTATTTTATTGGTAATGATAATAGAAGTGCCTAAATCCTTTACTTGAGTAAAAGTAGCAATACCATAATAGAAAAATGCTGTATGAAAAGTAAAGGCCCTGCAATAAAAAAATTACTCAAGTTACTCAAGTAAAACAGAAATCAATGAGGCGGTAATCTATTAAAAAGTATTTTAATATTGTAGATGGTCCAGGTGGCACGAGATCTAACTAGTCTATACACTGTTAGTTAGTAAGTTTAAACTCAATGAATCAAATTGCATGAGCTTATCATGTTTTGCATCTATAACTTTATTCTGCAAAATAACTAGTTACTACAGCTGTTGGATAAATATAGTGGAGTAAAAACTTAAGTCTCACAGACTGGAAATACTGAAGTATCTCAAAACTGTACTTTAATAAATGCATTTAGTGACTTTCCACCTCTGGTTGTGGGCTTTGTTAATCTTTGTATTCAGGCATAATTGAAAAAGCAAGAAACTGGATTGTCTTCAGTTTGACCTGGTCAGTCTGCTGTTTACTGTGTTCTATTAGCGGTGAATAGAGACTTATTTGGGTTGAGGATTCCTGGTCTGAAGTGGTGTTGACAGAGGCTGACAGAACAGTGGCCGCGCCGCTCTGTCACTTGGACTGACCAGTCGCGTAACTGCCCTGTTGACTCTCAGGGAGGGTGTCATTTGTGCTGGGAGAGCAGCTATCATTCACCGACACGGACCTGTCACTCCATATAAACATCCTTGTTGATGCAAGCGAGGGGAAGGTTTTCCCACTGACAACAGTCCTGAAAGGGGCTCTGCGCTCCTGCTGCACGGAGGATGTCACTTCTCCTGACCCACAACCTTTGACATGTGTCCACCATCTGACTTCAGCTGGATGGAAGTAGGGCAATGTGTGTTTAAAGTGGGGCAGGGCTCAAGATATGCTTGGACTGAATACTTTCTCTTGACTGTCGAAAGAGAGAGAGAAGAGAGAGGAGAGAGAGAGATGTTTTCAAGTCTTTGAAGCCTTGTCAAATAGGCACATCTCTACTGGGGCCCGGCATCTGGTTTTTGGAGTGCTAATTTTCGTAACTTTATTTCTGAATCTGGGTCAAACGCTTGGTCTTTGGAGACGCAGTTATAAGGTCCATCATATTTACAGAAAAGTCACATTTAGACAGCCCCGTTTCCTTCTCCCGAAGACGCGGCGTGATGAAGTGAAGAGATAGCGGCCCACCCTCTGTCTGTACATTAAACGCGGCCTTTGAACCCCATGACAGAAGTGCTTAGATATGTGATGAAATTCTACCAGGCTGTGCCAAATCTCACAGTCAATAAGCAGGGGTGCAACATCAGTGACTGGACCTCATAGCTTTCAGAGGCCCCCCTCACATCCTGTCCTGGTCGTTTGACTAGAGGAAAAAAAAAATACATAAGGGCACAAGTCGTAAATATATGAACTGTTTTTATACTTTCCTCATTTCTCTGTTGTTTGAGAATCACGATCTTGAGCCCAGAGATAGCTGAGTCGTTACATCTGCAGACTCTGGAGCCACATGTATGTAAACTGGTCTAGGACTGAATCCGGCCAGAGCTTTCTTCTTTAATGCCCCTCTCTCTCTCTCTCTGCTTTTCATCTGTCTGAATAAATCAAAACAAATGCTAAAGGTAAGTGGACTGCTCACTCTCCTCTTATATATATATAACAAAAAGATCTGTAGCAACCCCTCCTCTTCTTCGTCCCGCTCCGTTGTCTTATGAGCCAAGTGGCCTAGTAATGTCAAAGACCATGGAATACAGAGTACTGTACAAACAAAACCACCTGTCCTTCTAATCCAAGCCATCAGGTTTCTTTGTTATCACAGCAAAGCCATATAGGTCACTCATCCTGCCAAGCGCTCATTATTACTGAGTGTTTCTGCTGCCATGACGACACTGTGGGGGCGCAGCCATCATGAAACATGCAATACACAGCTAACTTGCTCTAGTGTGCTCCATTTAATGTGAAATATTTGCAGATATTTAGCATTTCGACTTGCATGCATTTTTTTTTGCATTTTGAGTTTTGCTTTGTGCAACAGTAGTTTGAACTGAACACACTGTGGACGGCTTGCTGACCTCCATAACTGTTCCTGCACAATATAGGAAACAGCTATAGCCCAGTGGTCGGATCCTGGGATGCAGGGAATGCATGCACTGTTTTGGTTCTGCTAGGAGAGAAACATGGAAACATGGCAAACAAACGAGAGTGTAAATCAGACCGGTGGTGCATGCAGGGGAAACAGGGTAGAGATCTGAGAGAGAGAGACTGCAGAAAATATCCCGACTAGTCCAGATCAGGAGAAGAATGTCAGTCCTCAGGTCTCTGCAGACACTTTTTCACCTGCAACACTGACTGTGAAAATCAATTATCTCTGTAAGTTTCTATATCCTGTTTTGAGTGAGATTTATACAGTGTGACCATGATGGGTCAGCAGCAGTGATGCTGATTTTCATTTATTAGTCCAAGAGAAAAAACAAAAATGTTCCGGGTTTCCTGTTTTATATGACATCCCAATTTTAGTGAACCCACTATGTGTTTTACAAATTCCTAAAGAATTAGATCATAGCTTATACTTTATGTACATTTTTTTCTTTTTGATTGCTAAATAATGGGTATATGTGTCCTCAGCCCTCTCCTTTACAGTATAACATTGATTGAAAGATAGCTATAAAGCTCCGGTGTCTTAGAACATCAGTGATGTAAAAGCAATAATATTTCTAGGAAATTGCAAGTTCTTCAGTTGATTTCTTTTATATAACTGAAGTTTAAAAGTTCTCAGTTGTTTTTAGATGTTTCCAGTCAACCGTGGTGCATTAGACTCAGTTCTTCAGCTCTGTAAAAGGGAGATAACAGAGTCTGAGGGTTGAAAGTAAAAACTTTTGTGTGTTGTTAAAAGAATACAAAGTATTCGTTTCAAACAATTACCGCTTTCTCAGTGGCCTCGAAGGGAAGAGCTGCTAAATCATACCACCGCTGCTGCTGTAGGGACTCATTAGTGAGTTTGACATTAAGGCAGTGAGTTCATTATTGAGGAACAGAGAGAGAGAGAGAGAGAGAGAGAGAGAGAGAAGCAGACAGACAGACATCCTCCATTCCTGAATTCAGGAAACAGGGTGTGTTTGTCCTAATACATTTCACAGCCAAATAAATTTCAACGTTTCTCTCTCAGGCCAGAGCTACACCTCTCTATACACATTCAAAACAGTGAAGCTCTTGATTTTGTAACAGAAACTTGGCTCTCATTTCTCTTTTTCATGGTTACTTTGTTATGGTTTTCTATGCACCACCACCTGCTGATGAATAACCCCTTAAAAATAATCAATAAATCAAATTGTGTTAAAATATCAGAAGATGCTTGCTTGTGAAATATTGCTACTGTGCAGCACTTACTGATATTTATTTTTCTTTTGTCCCTTAGGTGTTCAGTAAGATGACGAATGCCGGAGCAGGTAAGACAATATTTGTATGTTTGTTTGCCTTTTACATTATTATTTATGTACGTGGTAACATGGCGGCTCAATATTACTTCATAGTAAGTGAGCAGCAAGTCAAGTGAGTTGGAGACATAAATATGAAGGTGATTGTGTGTCTATCTGTTAGCCCTGTGATGTTCTGTCGACCTGTTCAGGGTGTTTCCTGTTCTTATGCTCAATGCATGCTGGGTAGCCGCCCATGACCCTGAAAGGAATTGAGCGCCTAGAAAAACAAGAATTGAATGAAGGAATGTGTTGACACCAGTGACCAAATTATTGTTGCACACTGCTTGCATGATTTGCTGTGTTTTTTGCTATCGGCTGTTATGCTTGAACACTGCATATATGTTTTATAGGAACGTGTGAAAGATATTTTCCCACATACCCCCCATCTGCCCCCAAGGAGTATGAATTCAGGGCGGTTAGATAAAGTTTGCCGTTGGTCTTTGCCAGGAAATGGATCCCAATGGCTCATGCCAGGTATCCGTGTCATTGTTTTTGGAAAGAGCTATTACTATTTAGGTTTTCACATTTAGATTTCTGATTTCCATGTTGATTTCCACAAATGGAAGCAGACTGGAAACTACACAGAAACTATCTGGATGGATAGATTCCACCAGGGTACCTCGTCTCTCCTGAGCTTAGTGCTTCCCTGTTTAATCATAGGAGTCTCCACATTTGTATTTTGGGTGAACTATTCCTTTTTATTCTGCTTAATGGGCAATGCCATGTGTATTGGTTTAAAAAAATGTAGTGAAAAATTAATTTTAATGGGTCTAGAAACGGCTGCTCTGTGAAAATTGCCATTCGATATCCTGTGTGTGAATTTGAAAGCTCACTGACAGAACGTAAAGTATTGCAAACAGCACATTTACAGCTGGAAAGACAACAACACCGCTTGATATCTGAGGTGAATCTGTTAAGTCTCAGTGTACGGCTGTATGATCACCCGTGTCGTAAGTGTACTGTACTGTGCTGCAGTGGTGTCTGGCACAGCATGAAGGTTCGCCCTGCAAGCCGATCCTGCACAGGCTGCAGGGTGTTCTGGCCTGCACGGTGGCATTGCTCAGGCCTTAGACAATGTTAACGAGACTGACAGCCACAGGTGTCGGCGGCCTCCCCTGCAACCGGTGTCTCGAGAATGTCCAAGCGCACAGTCTCTTATTTTAAAGGCCTATTATATATTGGTCACTTGGCGGGACGCAGTTAAAATTAGGAAGCATGCCAGATCATTGTTTCTGTTTTGCTGAGGGGAAATATTTGGCTTGGTGTGATGTGGCCCTCGGGGGCAGCTGTGGGATTTGGGTAGATGCCATTTTAGGCTCAGGTTGCACTCTCACATGACCTCTGTTGTGCATGACGGTACCGCACAAGTGTATGTTATGGTCTGGAAAAATTCCACGTCACTTTTATGCATTTGTTGACTAATGTGTGGTCTTGCAATGTGTTTCGCGATGTGTGTGTGCTGTGACGGATCGCTGGTCGCTCCTAATTGCAACTCTTGGATATTGTGGGTGGGAGTGTGTGTGGATAACTTCATCAAGTTTGTCAACACAACCATGAGATCCCGTTCAAAGCCACTTGTCATCATATTTTCCCACTGTGGTATTATTACTTCTCTTTAATAGCATGTTGTATATTTGGCCACATGGCAAACCGTTTCCCTTTAATCTGGTTATCGTGGCTAAAATGAGCCAGACCAGACTCAATATCAGTGTCAACTTTATTTAGTCGTCACTAAAATGACATAATTTTGTCAACATATGTTATGAATTGAAATTCCAGCAGTATTATAACCCCAAAGATGATAATGCTGTAAAATGGACAAAGCTGGCAGACAGTCAGGCACACTAGATACAATACTCCCCATTCGTATTTTACGGCTCGGCTGAGGAGAGCTCTTTTTTTATGACATGAGTACGAGACGTCCAGATGGTCCACGGTATCGGCCATAACGACAGTCCTTCGCTTCATTATGATGACATTGTCCAGCAGAGGAAAGCACATTCTTTAGTGTCAGATCTCAAACAGCAAAGCCATCGGCACTTTCTGCTATAAATGTGCAAAACCTTTTTCAGTAATGTCCATATGGTCCACGCATATGCATGCAAAATTTTTCAATAGGTGGCTGTAGAAGCACTTGTGTAGTAAAATCTTGTGTTTTAAAGATAAACAAGGAACATAATGAATCAAGAATTGCACAAAACCTGCAGTTCTTTATTGTTTATATGCACGTTATATTTTGCAAATGAGATGAGATTATTTTTACATTTGTGCATCCTAAAGCATGTTTAGAAATCGCCTATCAGTTGTTCATATTTACATAACGGTGAATGATTGATGGGCTTATTTAGATCAGGCTAATATTGAAACTAATGCCGAGATAAATTTACAGGATTCATAATGCGATTGTTGTATGTTAAAGTTTACAAGCCAAACATCTCTGTGGTGCTTTTGAATTCTGTTGAGTGCCCCCTCTTCTGAACAATGCCTTGCTTGTACAGTATGTCGTATCATTATAGTCAACACTGATAATAAGCACTTCACCATCTGGGAACGAGATCGTGAGCAGAGATTACAAAAATAGTTAAGGGGATTTCAAAACACTTCATACTTCTTTTTTTTTCTTTTTTTTTTACTCGATTATCAAAACAAGAACTTGTGAGGCATTTATGGAAAATGCACTAGACCTTTTACCCCTCTCTCGACTGTGTTTTGTTTGTCCTCAGACGAAAACAACACCCAGCACCCCGTTCTGAAACCACATATGGATAGGCTCAGGGAAAAATTTGGTTTGTGGAAAAAGAAAGAGAAAAAAAAAGCCTAATCCTCCCTCTCACATGTTTATTTTTTGAGAGCATTTCTCAACATTTATAGAACATTTCTCAAGTCTTGTGTAGATTTGGGCCAAACATGCCTTGTTGGTTCTCATAGAGTGTGATTTGTATGGAAACCTATTCCCTGTAGTGCCTGTAATGGCGGTGTGGAAATTAATGGCTTCCTCTGGTGAGGGGAGGCAGTGGTGTTCATCTTCATAAACCTGTGTTGTCTTATATGACATTAATCATGCAGCTAATGAATCTGCAGCGGTTCTGCAACGGTGAAAGCTTCTTATGAATAAGGAGCCAAGTCCCTGTCACTGAAACAGATAAGGGGGATGAAGCTTCATTTATCTGTCTGACTGCAAATGTGCCGACAATGAAGCATTTCTTTAGTAATTGGCAGGCCCAATTAGTCTAATGGATATGTTTGTGATTGTGTGTGCAGGTAATATGTTTTTATACGAGTGTATCTGTCTGCAAGAGAGACATAAAGGATGAAAGGGGAAGAGAGAGAAAGACAAAGGCAAACAGCGACAAGATCCAAATGGACATCAATTTTGCAGAACTCAAAAGAATAACTTTTAAATTGCAACATGAAGGCATGGTCATGTGCTTTGTTATGTCGAACACCACCTTCTCAAAGCCCACGTCTAAGACAAAATTACACAACCGAGGCTTCAACAGCGAACTGGCCCAGAACTGTCAGGCCGAGGCTGCCCACTTCTGCCTCTGAGGTTTCAAACAGACACTGGGCATTTAAAGAGATCCTCTCTCTCTCTCTCTCTCTGAATAAATACGCCGATCTGCTTTCAACTGTGGAAACGTCCTGCCAGTGATTATAAGAAAAACAAAGAGGAAACTCTGCGAATCCCTGGGAGACCCAATTTCCTTTCGTAAGACTCTCGGTCGCTCTCACATTAGCGTGAATGACTCCTGCGGAAGCGCTGCAGAAAAAAGGGGGGAAAAGGGGATTTTTTGGAGAGTTTTGCTTGAACCAGTTTTTTTTTTCAACTGTGTTAAATGTCACCTGGTGATGGATTCCTAAATGTGCCCTGCCGGTCTTATTGATTCTGATTTCAGGGTGGTAGTCATGCCCTCAGACGGTTTTGCCATTGAGAGGAGTGTCATTCGCATGTGCTGTGGACTGTAAATGTTAAATAAAGTCAACAGCGACTGTGTGGAATTTAAAGCAAGGAAACCGTGAAGCTGTAGAAGTGTTGCAAGATTTTCTAATGTAAATAAAAATGAAAAATGGATTGTTGGAATGGAAAGGATTTTTTTTCTTAGATTTTGTTGACTCTTTAGGGATAAGCAGTCATTGCTGTACATTTTTTGAATTTATGAGAGACGAGTCAAACGTTGAGGCTCATGCTGTGATGTTTCTCTCTTTCCTTGGATTTTATATTCATGATGTTTGAGTTTCTGTACGTGGCGCTTTTTTTTTTCTTTCTTTCTTATTTTTTTTTTGTTTATTTATGTCGCTGCTCATGCTAGTCACCCAGCTCTTCTTGTATTTCCGCTGTTGCTTTTTCCAGTAACTAAAAACGCATCACTTCCTGCACGCCAGAGGATTCTTTTTTTCCCTGGAAAGACCCATCTGACACCGCGTGTCACATTCTGCTCAAGTCATTTTTCATTTCTATGGCCTTTCATCGCAATCATAACTCAGCGGACTTTACAGAGAACGAGCCTATCTCTCTAATCAACAGTCAATCCCAAAACAAAAGGATGAAAGCGCAGCAAAGGTCACAGATTATTACTTTAGTAGTGCTTGTTTTTTAGGTGATTTACTCTCAAGCAATTACGGCTGATTTGATGAATGTTGTGTGTGTTGGACAGCTTCAGTTACCGCAAGGAAAACTTGAAAAGGCCCTGATGATTTGAAATTATTGTGCAGTACAGTTACAGCGTTTGCCAGCCTTTTTCCCATGACTCCAACCATACGAGACCGGTCGACATGAGCATTCATCTTGGTGTGAAATGACTCCTTTGAGGGGCCCTGTGAGCATACACACAACTTTATAAATTACCGGCCTTGTTACGGACGACGCGCCGGTGGATATTATATAACGTCCGAGGCTGCTAATGTATTTCGGCAGACCTGTCTTGTCTTTCTTTGACTCCCGTATGTTCCCCCGGCGCTCCTCAGCTGTTCTCCCAGGCCGGGGGCCCCCCCTTGTCTCACCCGGGGTCGCTGCCTCCCGCTGGATGCTGCCCGTGACCCCAGACAGCTGCAGTCTCTCTCTCTCTCTCTCTCTCTCTGCTCTCTCTCTCTCTCTCTCTCTCTCTCTGCACTGTCTGTCTCTCTGGAGGCCTGGCTCAGAGGGAGCAGCCCCCGCATAACACACACTCTCACACACACACACATCACAGGGGCTTTCATGACACTGGATGAGGAAATAGCCTGTCACCTGCATAGCTGCAATCAGAAAAGCAAATGAAGGGGGATGGGTGGGCGTGCTAGTACGATGTGTTTCAGTGGGTATCTCAAGATATGAAAAAGCGTATTAACTCTGGCTGGATTTGAAGTGTTCCCAAAACACAGGAACCCTTCTGAGGAACCAGAAACCCTTCGAACAGAGGACAAAAATTAATTATGCAATGATAAACATGTCAATATGCCACTGTGTATGAGTTTTAGACTAAAGTGCATTGGCTTCCCTTGTAGAGCAGCTTTGATTAAACTCTGCAGGAGGTGACTTGGTCCTGAAAAGGAGGGCAGAAGGTGTTGAGACCTGTAATGCGGAGCAGCTTGAGCGCTGTGGTGACCGAGAGTGACCAGACACTCTGACCTCTCCATGAAGGGCGAGCAAGCGAGAGAGAGAGAGAGGCGTGATATTAGGACACCATGAAACGGAGATCGAAAAACCTGGTTGAAATTCAAATGTGCAACTGAATCCGTCTTACCTCAGTCTTGCCTCAAAAAGTATGCGCGGCTGGTTATTGAGAAGAAAAAGGCGACGGTGCAGCTTTTTTTTTTTTTTTTTCCACTGTGATATTTGAGAATGACCAAGCACTTTGGTGACTATTTGAAGGCAGACCTGGACGCCGTGAAACGTCTCAATTTTGCAGCGGGGGGGAAAACACATTTTCATGGCGATCGCGCTGTAACTTTCACTGTACTTCTTCTCCATCGGCCAGCAGGTGCCAGATCAGTGACATCATGCGCTAAATTTATAAGCCAGTCGTCATTTGTAGATCCAGTTTAGACTATAAAGGGTGCTGCTGGCATGACTAGTGCATGAAAAATTCCACACATGGAAAGATGGAAAATGACTTGTGGTTTCCTGAGTGCAGAGGCCAGCTCGGCTGTTTGACAGAAAAAAAGAAAAAAAAAAAAAAAAAAAGCAGGCCTGGTAGTATTTCTAGACTTTTCTTTGTATATACAGTAATTTGTCAAGGTTGTGAAAACATTAGAGAAACTATTTGGTTAACTGCTTTCTGAAAAACCTTCAGCGTTTTCATTGCAATTTCAACATTTTCATTGCAATTATTGTAGCTATCTGACATAAATAGCACATAATGCTGTTTAATAATGCCTCCAAGGCCCCGACACTGAATGACATCATCATAATGTTCGACAATCCCCGTCATGTTTGGACATAAAATAATTGCCAAGAATAAATCATCCAGCTTGATTGTGCCGCGGTGTGAAGTCAGTCAGTGCAGTGATTTGAAAAGAAACTGTATTCTTTGCCAACTTGATGTGTTTTCTGTAGTGAGGAAACAGGTTTATTGTCCCAAGTCCCATTTATAACAACGCTGCCTATTAAAAAAAGGAGCAGTCAGTAAATCCTTTGAGGAACAACTTCCTCAGGACAAGTAAGGTGAGAGTCTTTAAAGAGTGTTTGTGTGTGTGTGTGTGTGTGTGTGTGTGTGTGTGTGTGTGTGTCTTAAGGAATTCAGGCCTGCG
>OMLF01050465.1:0-12164 GCA_900302615.1 Holocentrus rufus
CAGAGATGAGGAAAAAAAATGAAGTAGAGGAAGAAAGCCTGTTTAATAGTTTGGTCATAAATCACATTTAATAATAATCAGATTAACAGATTTCTCTTTTGTTGAGTTATTGGTCTCTTTCTCTTCTTTGGTTTCTTACATTAAAGGAACAGTTTACCCAAAATACAAAAAAGAGGAAATTCCCAACTTACCCTTAGTGCAATCTAACCAGTCTGTCACAATCTAACCTGTCTTCCTTCATCCAAAATGAGGTTGGATATTCTTTTGTGGAGCTCAAACCATCAGAAACTCATGTGAAACACTCAGCAGCAACATCTCTTTCCAAAAACAACGACATGGATACCTGACATCATCCACACCTACCAGGAGTGAATAGTTTCATTGGGAACCCAACTGCCTACACCAGCAAACTCTATCTATCCACCTCTAATTAGTACTTACATTAGTACATGGGGGGTTGCAACAGACTGGAAATCAGGCCGAATCACACAAGAACTACCTGGACAGACAGACTGCACTGCGGGTAAGAGTGAGAATATCCTTTTGTGTATTTTGGGTGAATTGTTCTTTGAAGTTTGATGAGGCATCTTGCCCCGCTTCCACCCTCCAGGAGTCCCCCTTGGAGGTCCTGAACCCCAAGCTGGGAGCCGCTGAATCAGACCGCCATGAGCAGCCGCCGGTTGACGATACCTTGGTTGTCAAGTGAGTTGTGGGCCAGGTTGAGCGAGTGGATGACAGAGGCGGGATTCTCTGAGAGAGCGACGGACATCTTCTGTGGGAAGTCTCTGTAACACACAAGGTCCACAGAAGTACACAAACACACACATATACACACAGACACATGAGCAGGGCCTTTATGAATGAATGGAAAGTAAGTGAGACGGTGCTGAAAGAATCCAAAAACTCACGATTTCAGCCCGGCGTTCTCCAGAGTGATCTCCTCCAGGCTGGAAGATTTACTGAGCGTGTGCAGGACCTGCTCCGTGACCTCTGACCCCTGACGCAGAGAGTAGAAAACATTCAGACTAAATGACAGCTCACTTCTTCGGTGAATATCCCACTCAAAGCCTCTTTCCAGTACTACACAGTGAGATTTCCAGCACACTTACTATCCGCAGGTCTTTGCAGTATAGTTTTGTGAACCAAGTGTTGTACGCCATTGATGCAACAATCACTGCCAAATCCCTGGAATAAAAAATAAATAAAAATAAGCCGAATGCTGCATCTGGATTTATCTGGGTTGAGGTGCCAGGTCGGGATGTGATGTATTTCGATCGCTCTCCTTCTCCCTCACCTGCTCTCCAGGTGGCTGAAGTCCAGCAGATTAAACTCCCGGTTGTCCTGGGAGTGATAGATGGTGTCCACATCCTAGGAGCAAGATTACCCATGAGCCTATTTGCTACAATATATGACCCCTAATTTTGTGCACAGTGCTGCATATAACACTCAAAACCACTCACATCAACACAGGCACAGTCCCACAGCTCTTACCCACTGCACTTCCTCCTTGCAGCTGATACCATTATAGTCGCACAGAGCAGCGTAGGTCTCCGAGAAGCCTCCTGAGACAGACAGGCGGGAGGAAAAACAGGGGAGGGAGAGAAAGATGAATTTTAGATAATGGGAACAGCTGCTTCCCTTAGCGACGGGGAGCGAAAAGGAGAAATATACCCATAGACATTTGTCCAAATAATGTATCTTTCATTTGTGTGACAGAGCAGCCTAACAAGAACATCTGGGAAACCAGTTGTGACGTGCGTTAGCATACTTCCAGTCTTGAGTCTGCAGAGTAGCAGTGTGTGCACTTGTGCCGGTGTGTGTGTGTGTGCGTGCGTCAAGTCAGTGGGGTTGGTGCATGTTGTGTGTAAGCAGGCGTGTGTGTGCATGTGTGCAAAATCCCATGTTGGATGGTAATGCCTCCTTTACCACAGGCCCTTTGGGTTTCCACTGACGTCTCGGAGCTGGGGGAATACTTCCTGCTGCCCTCTGAAAGGTCACTGTCTGAATGACAGATGGAAGGCCTGAAAGAATGAAACCAAAGAAAAAAAAAACAGAAGTAAAAGACACGAAGCGTATACCTATTGATAACGGAGTCAGATTTGTGCAGATATGTGCTGCTGTATCTTGAAACCGACTTACGCAAAAACAGAGTTATTGAATATTCGGGACAGGGCGAAGTTAACATGGCTGATCACATGATTGAGGTGTTCGCGTGACTGAAACCTCAGGGAGTAGGTGGACTTGTCGGTGTCGATGATAACCTGCGCACAGATTAACGACTAAGTGTTACATTCTGTAAGGACAGACAATTTTCCATGGTTTTTTTATTTATTATTTCACATTGTCCTCAGCAAGAGAAAAAGAAAAGCTAATCGGTGTATTCACCCTCACTATGGCTGTCTTTATAAATGCTTTAAATGCTTTAGCTAATTCCTTGAAGGCCAACATGATAAAACCACTCTATTATACCAGTGTTCAGACAATCAATTAGCTGTAACAGGAGAGTGCAGTGCATGTAGATTCAGTATGACTGTTAAAATTCACCTGGTGCTCCGGGTGGGAATTCAAGGCTCGAATCTCCAAGAAGTTGAATGTGGTTTCTACCTGTAGTCCAAAATACAGTTGTCACCCTTTTTTTAGTTGATAAATTAAGACGTTAGTAGACATCATGAATGAAGCGATTTTTACTGCGGCGTGAAAAAATACCTTAGTTGGAACCTTTGGCATGAGGAAATAGAGTCGCCATGTTGTGAGGACCTAAGAAAGGGAATGAAGCAAATTTAATCAAGACCGAGCAAAAGTTCACTGCACATTCAGACTCCCCACGGGGAGAAAATGCTCTTGTGGGTTGCCATGGTAATGTAGAGAGTGAAATGAGTAGTCCTCTCTATATTCATCTATTGATCCAGCTAAAAGCCCTCTGTGTCACAGACACGCCGTCTGACACGGTGGACCGTGGATTAACATACTGCGATAGTCTGAGAACGATAGCACGCTGTCTGCTCTGGTCATAATCTCACAAATTAGCCGCGGTTTAATACACACACACATATGCACATGTGTGTTTGTCAGCCAGCCAACGTTAAAATGTCACATCATGCATCTGTCCTCCTTGATTACTTTACTATCCGGGGCAAAAGTCTACAGTGGCCTCACGTGAAAACGGCTCAACCACTGCCATTTATCTAATTTTGGACGCGTATTATGGCTTCGGGCTGAGTGGCCAACAGTGCGGAGTGTTTCAGCATAATCTCTCCAGACGTCTAATATAGCAACTTGAGGAGCAATGCCGCCCCAATGTCTTTGTCTACCCTTCAGGCAGCGCTGTGATCATGGGCAATAATAATAAAAAAAAAAAAGAAGAAGTTTGAATCGGCTCCAGAGGCAGAATAGCCAGGACCAGCTGGGTCAGGTCACGTGGGCTGTTTACGTACCTCGGATGCTAATTTGGCAATGCCCTCTGTTCATTACAGCGCGATGCCAACGGGAGTTTGGATCCGAGACGTGAACCTGGTCATTTGAAGGCTCACTGAGAGCTGCTTATTTGAGCGCTTCCGTTCCTGAATATCAATTTATTGTTGGCATGGTAAAATTGCTGTCTTGCAAATGCTGGGTAAAATTGGTTCAGCTCCTGATTTGCGATCATGAATGGCTGTTTTTTTTTTGTTGTTTTGTTTTGTTTTGTTTTGTTTTTTTTTGGTCACATCACTACAAATCATAGTTTATCCACCAGACAAAGAGTAATTCAGTGGCTCTCAACCTGCCCCTGAGCGCTGCCCTCTTGCTCTTTTTTCTCCTCGTCTTCTGCTCCGTCGCTCCCAATCACCGGCTCCATTCTCTCTGATGCCCCTTCTAAAAACCCTCCCTGTGGACAACCCCTCCCACCCCTCACCCTCCTCTCTCTCTCCCCAATGAAAAGCAGTAATTAAATTATGGCACTCCCACTCCTGTTGTACTCATAGAGAAAAGGGAAGCTTGACACAGGCCTGTCAGCACCACAGATTCTGACAGCCTCTACTCCCACACAATAAGGGAGGTGTCTGAAATGCAGTCACTCAAAGTGTGTGTATGAGAGAAATAGACAGATAGATAGATAGAGAGAGAGAAAGAGAGAGAAAGAGAGAGAGAGAAAAGGTTCTGCATTTCACTTCAAAGACTGTTTGAAGGAGCTGATTAAAAAGACCAGATTGTATCACATTACGGTGATGAGTTGGGGGTACGGGTGGCAGTAGAGAGAGCGTATGAGTAAATAGGAGTAAATCATGCTGGTGGTGGAGGAGGAGAGAGAAACAGAAAGAGAGAGAGAGAGAAACAGAGAGAGAAAGAGAGAGAGAGAGACAGCGCCCAAGAGAGAAGGCCTTATCAAAGTCTTCCACATCAAAGGGAGACCACACACATCATGCTTATTGTGGCATATAATTATGCATGAGTGTGGTTGTGGGACAGATATTCGGATATTCACTTGTTCGCTCGACTGTTTTGGAGGGGTGGGGTTGGGGTGAAATCATCAGGAGAACTTCTCGTAACCCAGTTAGTGCAGGTGCAAAGACAGAGCGCGGCTTCATTTACAGAAACCGTGACCTTAAACAGACTTTGATCTCTCAGACCCCTTGCATCCGGCCTGATCTTGTATGAACACAAAACGTTGGCGTATGTTTAAATACGCCGCTCTGTGTAATTTTTCCAAGACCGAGACCCACTGTGTCTCATCAAATCCCCTCGTTTTTTTGTGTTTTTTTTTTTCAAGCTGATGTGCAAACCCAGCAGGATTAAGAATTCTAGCTCGCCAGTTCAGCCCTTAAGAGGAAGCAATAAATGAGGCAGGGATAGGACGGCGATGATTGGAAAGATGTTCCTGGCAGATAGACATATCAAAGTCTCTGAATATCAAAGGGCAAAGATGCAAAAACTCTCCTAACCGCCCGTCCTCGCCACATGATGAATCATTGAAGCATCCATCGAGCGAAAGTTCTGCTCTGCCAAGGCGAAGTCGGCTCAGCCGGGAATGACAGCTCATTGGCTAATCAAGGGAGAGCAGGAGGGGCAATGGGAGTTACTGGTCTTCAGAGGGTATAAAAACACAACGCTGGCTGCACTGCAGATGGATTGGGAATTGCCACAGAGCTTCGATTTTGCTTATGCAAACATGTGGTTTAGTTGCGGTACTTAGGAGAGAACCGCATCAATAAAGTGCGCTCGGTGTGTGTATGTTACCCAAGTGAGATGGACTACAGCATGTGTGTGTGTGAGCATATGTGAAGTGTGTGTGTGTGCGTGTGTGTGTGCGCGTGCTTGCATGCAGGCACAAGTCCATTGCATTTAGGATGTTTCAATACTGGCATACTTCCAGTGTCCTGTCCAAACTCTGATCCATAGTGAAAGAGCTCACTGCCCCAGATTCTGTCCAGATAGCTGGCAGGACTTCAGTCACTCAAATAGAGATTTCATATCTTGCCCCATATTCTCTGATGAAAGCACCCCAGAATCAAAGGCTGTGAGCTGCTCAGCCCCCTGCTGCCTCACAGGGATCCACACCCGCTCCCAGAGATACTGTCTATCCTTTATTAATCCCTCCAAGCTGCCAACACAGTCGCAGAAGAGGGGCAGCAGCTCTGTTGCAGTCAGTAAGTGACCGCAGAATTAAAAGACATTCACGCTCGCTGTTGTAGCACGGAGAGTTTAAGCCCTGCCGTCCTGCGTCTTCCTCTGCTGTCATTACTGAGCGTCTCAGAGCTGTCACAGAGACCCAGTGGAAGATAGCATCAGTGAGAAACATTTATCAATTTCCATAGCTTGTTTGCGTAGAGGGATTTGGGAGTTCCTCTACAACCCACAACAGTTAAATCCAACAGCGGCCCGTCAACACAGTCCACCCCTGATCTCAGTGAACAGATTCAAAACACAAACTTACCAATATTCTGTCTTCTGTTTTGCCACTTTTGGTGTCAAGCTTCACTCCACGTACAAACTTGATTGATGACTTATCAATGATCTTCCTGATACTTTCTGTGAATGAAAACCAGGACATACTGTTAGAAAAACACACACACAGGGGACTCTCTCTCTCTCTTCTCTATCTCTCTGTCTCAGTCCTTTCAGATGGGGTCAGAGATGAGATGACCGTTCAAATCAACTTAGTTCAAATCAAAACTGGACAATAAACAAGCCTGACCTTTGTGCGGACAGGCCTTCCTCCAGCCCTCCGTCTCTTAACTGAGGGCAATGCCAGACACGTCATTTGAAAAAAAAACTTGTTATTCTGATATTTCAGTCCGGTGTTCTCCGAGTCGGTATATGTCCTGACGACTGTAAATTTGCAAGTTACAAATCTTTTAATCTTCTTGCAAAATGATAAAATCTGCACCTAACCCTGGAGCAGCACAGAGCGCACCGACAGGTTTCTGTAATTATAGAAGATACATTTTAAATCTCTGGTGGGAACTTGGGATGAAAGATGCATCCTGGCTTTAAATTGATTACCACATATAGGCGAAGTGGGATGTCTGTGCGTATACTGTAAACAAATTTCTTCCCTAGAGATGATATCACCAATAATATAGAGACCATAGTCATTCTGTATTTTGTCATATGCTCTATATTGCTCAGATAAGAGCACGACAATGCCATTTTCCAAACATATGGCGTCATCCAAACGGCAACAATATGCTTCCTGGCTGTACGCTGGAATCAAATTAGTGTCATGTCTTCCTTACAGGCAAAAGATGAGCATAACACATCCATGCATCAGTGTCTGGATTCACTGAGAGGCGTTACTGTCAAATAGCATCCCTGTCAGTGGTGTGACCCCTCGCTCTAGTACATAACTAGCCCGAGACTGAGGAATGCTCTCATCGACAAGCTGGGACTTCATCATGGAGTCATCGACGTGCTATCACAGAGATGTAGCTGGAAGAAATTACACAATTCAACCATGCCAATACCGGGATGTGCACCATCCTAGCTGATGGGCGAATAAATGCATAAATACTAGGCTGTGATGGTGCAGTCAGGCACTGGACATGATACAGTCAGGAAACGCAGTGGACGGTAATCCCACTTTTTTCTTTGCAGAAAAAGTGTATCCACCTTTTCGGGTTGACATTAGGCAGGCTAAATGATGATTGGGTGCATTTTCCTCAAGCAGACGCATAAAATAATAGTTTTCGAGAAATATAGCTGATTTTTATTTATTTGGAGATCGTGGATTAGCCATTTTCTGCACCTCTATATCACTCGACTCATGGAGTGCATGTGGGTTATGAGAAACAGCGGTGGCAAAGATTGAACTGACAGTGATGACAATAATTTGAGTCAATCCAGAGATGAGATACGGGCTGAACAGATCTCATTCAGATGACCTTGTGCAGGCCTGCAGGCCACCTGGGCCACAGCGTCCTGATGCTCCACTCCTGTCAGTCAGAGGAGGCAGGGCAGGGGGAGGCGCTGCGCCTGGCAGGTGACTGAATGGAGAGGCAGGGATTCCACTGGATTAATCATCACACTGTGCTTAATAGAGCCATTAGGAGTAATTAACACAGCAGAGAGTCCCTGCTACCCTGAGCATGTGTGGAGTGCATGTTGCGTGTGTGTGTGTGTGTGTGTTGATGCACGTGCATACATATGTGTGTCATCAGTATTGGTTAAAGCCTAGTGTGACTTTGACATGTGTAAGCTGCTCCTGTTTCAGAAGGGAATAAATATTTGTGCATGCTGTTGCACTGTGGGATGTGCAGGCTCGTGCATGCTGTTGGCAAGATATGGTCAACATCTGTCTTTGTCCGCCTGTCTATCTCTCGCTCTCTTTCACTTTCACAAACAGACACGTGCACGCGCGCGCGCACAGCCACTACTGGGCGCTAGCTGGTTATGCTGCAGAAAAAACAATGATATTTTTCTCAATGGCCCGCGCTCAATAGGGGGAAGCATATTCTCCAATAAAATATGATAATAAAATGCAGAGCACACCATCAACGCAGAAGGGAACAGACCGGTGAGAAGACCCAGGAGTACACACGATTATTTTCACAACGCCCCTTTTCCTCTCTGGCCTAAGGCAAGGGTTTTTATTACCTGATCCTTCCCGAGGGGCATATTTAAAGCAGGGTACATTTCCCACAACGGGCTCTAAATAATTCAGTCGCAGAAAACTAATTCACACTGCGTGAAGATTCATCCCGGGGAGCTTTAGGACAAAAATGTAAGGTGTTGCTTATGATAATCATCCAATGCGTCTGTTCGGTCGCAGCCTCGGCCAGACGCGCGGAGGAAAAGCATCCCGAGCCTGATCGCACACATGCTGAGGGCGATCAGGGAAAGACTAAAGGAAGACAGGGGAGAGAGAGAAAAATAAACAGCTGTCTTTACCCACCTGTAATATCCTTGCTTACACTGACGAAACAAGAGGCAGTGATCTCTTTAGAAGCCATGTCTGTTCCGCTATCACCGCCCCCCTTGCTCTCTCTCAGCGCCGAGCAGAAAGGATGGTCTCTCTCCCATGCATTCCAGCAGAGCATCCGACTCCCCGACTCGCTTCCTGGAAGAAACCCTATGGATGTAGATGTGGGAGGCTGTGGGAGCGGCGAGAGACGGAGGGGTGGAGGCAAGGAAGGAAGGGGGAGGAGGGAAAGGGGAGGGGAGGGTGGAAGATCATTGAGGACTAATGAGGTGGCAGTAGTTACCTGTGCGCGCACAAATGCATGCGAGTGATGCGTCGACACAAACTGGCTGGCAGCAAAATGAATGTAAACCCACCCACATTCAGTCTATCCACCCCTTTTTAGCCAGACTTACATTTTTGTGACATAAATTTATAATTTAGGGTTGAGGTGCATAGTTTAAGTTTTTTTTAATCTGAAAATATGATTGATTTTTGTTTGCTTTTATTTATAATTATCACCCACTGGAGGTCATAGTTAATAATTTGCCACTACATCACTGGCTAAAACTGATCGTCGTGCTGGATCAGATAATAAGCTTTAATTAAAGGAAAGTAGGATGTGAAAAAAAAAATCATAGAGCAAATGCAATTTATGTAAACATAAGCAACAAACAACTTTCATGATAATTGAGAAAAATGTATGAATGAAAATGTGAAAATGCAAAAAAGGTGTAGATTCCAGCATTCGCAGGATGTGCAAGATAGTGCCAGTAACAATTGCAACAAAATTTAAGAAGACAGAAAATATTATTTTTATTAGGAGTAACAATGTGCACTATGAAAAAGATGAAATCTAACTTTCTAACTCTAACTAACACAACAGAGATACATCAGGTTTGCAGGGTGGCCGTCAATGTGTATAGAAAAGTTATGTTGAGAAATGATGATAATGATGAGTAGAATATGTACTAAATAGAATTGTACAGAGAATCAGAAAACATTGCTCACTGTAAATTGGTTGTTTTGGGACGTCTCACCACAGGAATCTTCACCTCGCTGCCTTTCTCTCTTTCTCTGGATTCTGTTGTCCAGCGGCTTTGCCTGTTAATTGGATAAAAGAGGAAGGAAGCGTCTCCACCAAGATGAACATCTCTAGGGTCTGCTGTGATAGGGAGTCAAAGTGCCTCCTAACGGATCGTCCTTTTTTCTCCGTCTTACAGCTTTTATAATAGGACCTAAATGGTTAATAACCTTGGACTTCTCTAATACATGTAATTTCAGGCGTTGGATAGATATCTCCATTATGATTGTTACCACTTTATTCTTTTATTAGAGGAGAGTAATTCTGCCAAACTGCACATCTAATTTTGGATATTCAGCCCTTGATAGAATGAGCCTCATCCTCATTTCTAGACTTCTGGGTGAGTTAAACAGCAGATAAAACCTGATTGACTGATACACAGCTGCTGCTTTGTTGCTGATGAATGACTGATTTCACACAGGCCTATCTGCCTCGCTCTGCATTTAGTCTTTACCAACATACAGTATGCGATCCATTATTTATGTGGAGTTACACCAGGATACCGTGCAAAAAAATAAGTGTTTACATTTGGAGCCAATCCAGTTGAAAACAAGCTATATTACTGGAGAAAACTGCGCCCAAGTTTTCTTTTTGGACTGTGAGGGAGGTCTGTGTTCATCGTGTTTCAGCTGTCAGTGCAGTGCTGAGTTAAGATTAAAGCTATGTTCTCTTATTTGTTGTTGATGTCGATATATCATCCAGGGATAGAGATTTTACCAGGCTGCTAGCCTGCAGCAGGAAACTTCAGAGAGCGCTTCAACTTAAAAGTACCCTCACCAGAAACAAATCTGAATAGGACTAATGGGAATGATTTTGAAATGGCTGCCAAATATTTGTCAATTCTGTTTTCGACAAGCATGGGCGATGTTGAAAACTGGATGACTATAATATTGCCGTTTCATATGTGGATGGTCCAGCTTTCTGACAGGAAAATACAGTGGATGTGCGTACATTCCTTCTGCACCCATGGGGATGATAACGGTCTAAACAGTCTCATTAGAAATGTTAAGCTCCTCTCTGCCACAGTGTGTGGCAGTACTGTGATTGTGTGTGTGTGTGTGTGTGTGTGTGTGTGAGGGAGAGAGAGAGAGAGAGAGGGCACCCATGTATGTAAAAAATGGATGGATGGCGATGTCTTTTTATAGCCAAGTCTCCACAGAGTGAGGGACTTCCAGACCTAACACACGCGCACAACCTGATCATGCTGGATGTAATCTTTAAAATTTGACTCCAGTGTACAGATTCACTATTTACTGGGGATTTACATCTCATTTCCTTGGGTTAGGAGGTGGTTCAAAATCAGCAGTACACCGTATTTGACTGTTTTCTGCTGGCGTGCCTCCATCTGGGACCAGGCCACCGAGGCTTCAGTTCATTCTAATGTTAATACACCACTCCTGATTGGCAGAGCCGACTACAGGCTCTTGGGACTCGAAAAGCCAAAATGCCACCGATGTGACAGGAACAAGCTATGGTAGAATGGCTACGAGGAAGTGGAAGCAAAGAACAAGAACTGGCTCCGGGGTCTGAGGCTTTAGGATCAAACAACAGGCGCTGGCATTTTGTGTGTGTCAGAGATGCAGAGGTGTGTGTGTTTTTCATGAGTTCGTGTCAAGTACATTTCTGTTTGTTTCAGGTATAACAGCATTTGTTGTCCAAGTTGCCACATTGAAAGGTAGCACGCACACACACACACTCACACACACCCTTTTGCAGTATGTTTCACACAAGCGAAAACAAGAGCAAGAAAACATTCATGAGTTTCCGTCTTCCTGCAGAGGCTCCAGAGGTCAGGGTGTCTATATGGCCTCCGGGGTCAAACATCTACCCCGGCGAGTGTGTGCTGCTTCAGTGCAGCGTGGTGTCGGGCTCGAGGTTCACGTGGACCTACCGCTGGTTCAGAAACAAACCGCACACGGCTCTGACCCCAAACCCCAGACACGTGGCCTCGGCTGACAGGTACTCCATCACAGGGGTTACAAGGGAGGACGGGGGCAGCTACTGGTGCCAAGCGGAGAGACCGGGCGGCAACTCGACCACGGTGCTGCTCAGCGACCCGGCCCACCTCACGGTTTCAGGTGAGCCACGGGGATCAGCCACAAGCTCTGCAGCTCTGTGGCATCGGGTTTCTGTTATAGTATATGCACAACACAACACACGAGGATCGGAAGGTTACTCTCCAAATGTAATCCAGTACAGATGACTGAGCACCATTTTAAAGGAGGGATACTACAGAAAACAGGTTTTTCATAGAGTTGGGATGGATGTTGCAGTCTGGGATGTTAATTAAATGATGTTAAAAGATGGTGGTGCTACCTAACAAGGTTCTCTTTGGTAGATTTCACAAAAAACAAACAAACAAGCAAATCAATATAACTGCCATCAAAGTCAAAATGTTAATTTGCAATATATCAGAGCTAGATCGGAATAATCTCATTGCAGTCATTTACATCTATCTATAATTTTGAATTGTGCAAAAGGTGTTTTCACCAGTGATCTCAGAATGCCTTGTTGCTTTCGATTTGTTTTTCTGTTTTTTAACACAGCATCTGTAATAAAAAAAAACTGTGTTTTTATTAACTGGAAAGGAGGGCGCTTTATCTTTTCATCGTGTGATTATATGTAACCCATTACTCAACAGCCCAGGCAAACAGTGTGGCAGGTGCATTTATTCAGATGCACAGATAGACTTTGGTAGATCATGTT
>OMLF01050466.1:0-12869 GCA_900302615.1 Holocentrus rufus
GATTTGTTAAATGTGTGCGTGTGTGTGTGTGTGTGTGCCACCTGGGTGGCACTTTGGCAACCTGCTAAACATGTGTGTGTTTGTATTAAAGATGTATGAAGGCCTGTCTAACTCCTTGGGACAATTAACTCAGCATCCTTACACACACACACACACACACACACCACACACTCGTACATCATCTGTCTTGTGTTTACTTACACCTGCGCATTTTACTCCACATCTGTTCAAGTCACACAAAGAGTTACTTATGAATCATCAGTTGCAAATTTTTCCGGCACGTTATTGGTGCTCAATGTAGCATGTCGACATCAATCACAGAAGAAGAGGAGAAGCAGAAGAAGAAGAAGAAGAAGAAGCAGAAGAAGAAGATGCAGAAGAAGATTAAGATGCAGAAGAAGATGAAGAAGAAGACGAAGAAGAAGAAGATTGGCATCCCCCACCAGCCAGCCGATTGGATTTTGCCTTAGATCTGCAGCATTGCTTTATGGCGCAAACACTGCTTTACAGCACAAAACAGGAAGAGGGCACTGCTTTATCAGAGCTAAAGTCTTCAGGGTTTGGCAGATGGCGAAAAGACTGATGAAGACTGATGGAAAAAAATCACTTCCAACATGATTATTTATTCTTTCTAGTAAAGCAGAAGAGAAAATCTTTGACTGAAGAGCAAAATATCCACTTTCTGGCAGGAAGTGGCAGGGTTCATGGGTAATGTGGTCTTAATGTTGAGATGAGAGGCACAAGCAATAATTCAGATCGAGGCCACCAGTCATCTAAATCAGACATCTAAATCAAGGTCTCATTTATTTATGGTAATTATAGTAAGGTACATAATTTTTTGACAATTGTCTATTGATGTTAAAAAAACTACTGTGTGTAAGAAATTTAAAAATTATCAAATTAATGTTGCAATCCATGTTTTGAATTAATATATGGTTATGGTATCAGTGTGTAGATAAAACTCTAAAACAGGCACATTTGTCATGACTGGAGACTCTTCATACTCTTGAAAAAATGTCGAAGGTATCAATTGATTGAACCTGTCCTGGTTGACAGTGTCAATAAAGCCTGTTCAAAGCAGAGCTGACGATGAGAACTTCCTCTGCAAGTTTCCCGTTGGTTTAGAAAGTGGTGGTGAGGCTCTGTGTAAAACAACAGGAGGAGCAGGTGGTGTTTTTTTTTCCACTGCCATATACTTTTATGAATAACCTTCATAATGCTGATGATAAAATGGGTTTGTGGCATCAAAAACAAATTAAAAAATACTAATATACTTTATGATTCTGAAAACAGCACTGTGAACCCTTAATAAACCCTAAAATGTCTATTTGCTGAGACAAGTATTTCATAAAAACTCTCTCTCTTTCTCTCTCTCTCTCACACACACACACACGAGTGCACATTTAAAATCAACCAGTACACTTAAGCCAATGCTCCTTCCCTTGAAGCACCCGAGAAAAAAAGCTGGCACCACACACACGCACACACACACACACGCGCAAACGCAGACAGACACACACACATGCACACACACAGTAGCTAACAAAAAGATGGAAGAAAATAAGAAGGAAAATGAAGTATCAAGAGGCGAGAGGTAATGTACTGGACGTGTGTGTGTGTTTGTGTGTGTGTGTGTGTGTGGCAGGAACAGACGGTGCTGTGGCCTCTTGTTGGCACGTCAGTGTACTCAGGTGCAGAGATTTTGTGAGTGTGTGTGTGTGTGTGTGTGTGATGACAGTTATTCTTTCCTCAGGTGCATCTAGGAGGGGAGCGTTGGGTGTAGTGTTTTGGCAGGAGTGTGTGTGTGTGTGTTGTGTTGTGTGTGTGTGTGTGTGCGCGCGCTCCTGGAACGCCTTCCAGTGAGAGAAGAGAGTCTCTAATTACTGTTGTAGGAGACTCATGCCAGCCACAGAAGAATCAGACATTTATCTTAAAACTAACACACACACACACACACACACACACACACACCATTGCATACTTTTACTTTCTATCAGTCTCTCTCTTTCTCTCACACACACATAATTATGTACCTGTGAAGTGAAGTATAAACTTTTCTGTCCAATTACAGGGAGTCCCCTGCCTATTAAACTGTTACACAGCCCGCCTTAATCTTTTCTTTTATCCAGCTTTGGGAAATCGTGGCTTTTCCAATAGATTCACTATATCGGAATTTCACAAACCTGCTGCTCAATAACCAAATCTGCTAAATAGTCAGTATAGGGAGACCTGGTTAAACCCTGTGTGTTGGCAACATCAAGAATTTCATTGCAAACATCTTGTCATTTAACCTTAATCTTGTTTTTCTTCATGATATGAGATAATCCCACTTGTCCCATAATCCCATCCAACTTCTTTCCAGAATTTTCCTAAATCAAGTGTCATTTTCTTGATCCTAGTGGGCCGATTTCCCTTATTCTGCCTCGTTTCAACTTATTTTTTACTTGTTCCCAGAAAAAAATCCTGAAACAAGTGAAACTGCATTGGAAACAAGTGGGATTATCTCATGCCATTGGCAGACTTGTATTTTTGTAGCAATATTACCATATCAACCAGGATGCTTGGAATTTGTATTTCAAATTTTCTTCAGGTTTGATCTCTTATTTCAGTTATTTTATAGCTCTAGTGGAGATTCAAGCTAATAATGTTATCATCATTAACATTATCCTCCAGATATCATCATTAACATTATCCAGAGCTGAGGCCAAACATCGCAAAAGTGATGTAGAAAATTCAGGCGAACGCGATCACGAAAAAGAAAAAAAAAACTCCGATTTGACTATAAGTTGACTCAAAGTGTCTGAAAGGTTTTCACTGAACCACAATGAGCCCTCCAGCTCTGTCTAGTGTCTCCTGACGTGTTCTCAATAAAGTCCTCAGAGGCTCCTCGTGTATTGTCAGTTTTGTTTACGCGCTCTCATGTGTGCAGAACGTACGTCGCGTCTCTCTCCTCCTTCTTAATAGATTCTTGTAATAAAACAAAGACTTACATTGTTCTTGGCTTTTAATTAGTACTCAGTCTGCTTTTGTATCCCTGTGAACTCCATAAATGCCAGATATTCAACAAATAACAATTAAGCTTAATTAAGATGATTAAAAACTCCCAACTAATCCTTCAGCGCTCTGTGTTTATATCTCACACCGTGTGTGTGTGTGTGTGTGTGTGTGTGTGTGTGTGTGTGTGTGTGTGTGTGTGTATCTTAAGGACACGCTCGTTATGCACTCATTATACAGTGATCTTCATGATTTGTCATGCATGAAGAGGATACACACACACATACACACACACGCATACACACACACACATTCACAAACAAACATGTCCTTAAGACAGACGAAGCTTATCAATAGACGTTAATTAAATTCTTGTGTATTAATGAAAGACTTAGAATTGCTGTTTACTCTGTAAGTATGTTTGTGTGTGTGTCTGCTGTGCTTGTTTGTTTGCTTTAATGAAAAGATTTCACCTTGCAACAGTATTGGTTCTGGAAAAGTGTGTGTGCGTGTGTGTGTGCATGTGCTGACTACCTCCATGTAAATGAGAGATGATGGACAACCTCCACAAAAGGAAGAAAATATCTGAGTTCAGGGTGAGCGATTAAGGAAATGACGGAGGAAAAGAGAATAAAACAGGAAGAAAGAAAAAAGAAAGAAAAAGAAACTGTATAGAAGTAGTTTCCTCCTCTCTCTTTGGGTACAATATAGAGATTAATGTCAAATCCAGAATCAGGTCCACTTAAGTTTTATCAGAACTTCACCTCACGTTAACATCGCTCACAGGCCTCTCTCTTCCTTACAGAGCAGAACGTCCTTGATTGTTGTGGACAAAGGAAGGGAGCTAATAAGACTCACTAACCGTCTTCTCATTGGTCGCTGGAGTTGTCCATCTGAATGTGAATTTGTTAATGGTCCCCATGATTTGTACAAGTCTTTTCTGTTCTGTGACTGAATATTGCCCCTGAGAGCTTCATGTTTCAGAAACAGAGATTCCGTTCGGCGGAAACATTCGATGGAAAGGCGTCCTTCTGTGAGTCATACTGGCTTTTGCAGCAAAAGTCCCTGACAGCTGTCGCTCCTTACACTGCAAAAGAAAAAAAAGATAAAAAAAAGAAAAGAAAAATCCATCTTAACAAGTCAGAATGTCCTACCCAGACATAAAATTTTTAATCAATTTGATTTGATAATACCATGCTCGTCAGCTAAAGCTAGCATCGTTTTCTTTAGCTTGTTAAGCTAATGGCAACAATGTATCTTCTTCAGAGTTCCAAAGCACATGAACGCAACTGGATTTTTTACCCAGAAGTGAAAGCGACGAGGCATTTAAACCAGGCCAGGTCATAATTAAGTTGAAATGACTCTTTCATCTATTTCACCTTATAAATAAAATCAACTGCCCAAGGCTTTCATGCTACAGAAACCTGGATTAATCCCATGCAATCCGAGTAACCTTTACACATTTGTCATTGACCAACACCATCCTTGTTCATGCACTCTGTAAAAAGTGAATGTTTACTTTTCAAGTTTGAATAGGCTCAGCTGCCAAAAAGGTCCAAAACCATAAGTAGAATGCCACTAAAATAAACTGCCTTTCCCTTTCATATCTTCATCTCTCTCTCTTCCTCTTTCTCTTTCTTTTCCCCCCAATCCCATCTTCTAGCGTATGTCTTCATTCTCCTCTCCACACCATCTGTTCATCTTTTGCCGAGAAGGAGCTCACTGTCCTCTCTCTGTCTCTTTTTCGCCCCTCTATGCCTGCCTCTCTCTCTCTCTCTCACACACACACACACACACACTTACAAACATGCACTCTGACCGCACGCTCTGCCCCAATGCCCTCGGCTTTTGTTTATTGGAAAGTCAAAGCTTTTCTTTAAGTCTTTATCCTGCACATCACCAGGGCTTTAATATACGACTCTCCTCCCCTCTCCATTCCTCCTTCTTCTCCTCCCCCCTCCATCCCTCCATCTTATAATATCCTCATCTCCCCTCTTGCCCTCCCTTCTTCCTTCTCTCCTCCTTCCCCCCGAATAAATCCCTCCTCCTCCACGCTCTCTCCTCGCTCATATCGCTCCTCTTCCCCTTCAGTCCTCCTCCACCCTGCTCGCTCTCAGGGGCATATGTCAGGAAGAGGCAAGCATCTGCTCCTTGAGTGGGATTTTGTGGTCCGCCGCTCCGCCCGTTCTGTGCCAGGAGCCCGCCGGTCGCGCAGCGGCAGTGGCGGCACGGCCACGTCTTGCCCGGGCGAGAAACTGGGGCACGGACCCAGGAGGGTAGGCGGATTCTTGCAGAATCTCTGCTCGCCGTTTTATTTAAAGTCCTTGGGCGCGTCTCGGGCCGGTGCAGGTTTCTCAGGAGGTTTTTGTAGCTGCACCTGTGGCGAAGGATAATAGGGTGAAAGGAGATGGTGAAGGTGAGGGGTAAAAAAATGACAAGAAGCGACAAGAACATGGATGAAAAGAAAGAGGGAAAGAAAAGGAAGTGCGAAAGGTTGTGTGCGGCAAGGATGGTGTATAAACTGGAGGATGAAGGCTAAGTCTCACAAGCAAATGCTAAGCTTTGCACTGGAGAGCCAAGGGCAAAGCAGGTGGGAAGTCTTCAGTTGTGTTTCGTAGAACATGGTCGTTTTTTGTTTTTTTTTCCTACCAACAGTGCTGAGATCAAAATTAAGTTTGCATCTGTTTAAGCCAAATCATTTTCTACCATTTAAGAGAAGCCTTATGTCTTCAAAAGCCAGTTTTTAAGCATTTAAAGGTGCAACACGTCACAAAAAAAATAATGATCAATTTAATGGTGCACTGTGGAAAATTGCGTTTTAGACTCAGCTGGCAAAAATGTGGAATAAGCATTCATCGGTGAGTCAGTCCGATGATGAGAACCATATGAACCATGGTTCGGATGATTGGCAGCCTCTGTTTCATTCCTTAAAACTAAGACCACATTTCCTTTTTGCAGATTGCTTCCTGTTACAAAAAGGGTCTGTTTTTCCTCAGTCAAAGGTTTTCTCTCTCATTTTACAGGATAAATATATCGGAAGTCCTTCACTCCTTCCTGAAAGCTTTAGCTCCATTTGCACTGGACAAACAGCTGGGTCGAACTGACCTTTGCCTTTTAGGATCAAACCTCATAAAAAAGTAAATCAGCATTTTGACCAATGTTTCTTTGCATCGGTTCTTCCAGCTCTTAACAGCTTCTGCTCTCTATAAATCCACCTTCTAATAGAAATAATGGCACTCAATGGCACAATATAGCACCACCCCACTGCCTATAAATTGGTGATTGAATCAGACTGTGGTCTTCCACATGAAACACAGATGGACCATAGGTGACAATGAGTTGCCTAAACCTTTGCAGTTTTCAAAACACTGTCTAATAAGGTAGAAATACCATCAAAATGAGTGTGTTTGTGGACTGACCTTGATGTGATGTGTTTCAGCGCATGACAATGTCAGTGACCTCACCATACCTAACTGTGAAGCACACACACTGACTACTGCAATCAGCACCTGCTGGACTGCCAATAAATGCACACACACACGCACACACATGCCAACACACAAGGATGGTAGCGCGCAGGCATGAACACACACACACACGCGTGCACACAGAAATCGGTGCAGCACCCACAGGAACGCACAGTATGGCGTTGAACACTTCCACTCCTACATGCTGTATGTACATCGTCTTAGTCACTCAGCCCCTGCTGCTTCAGTGAGGGTCACTGAGTAAACAAATGTTTATGCCGCCACGTCGTGCACATTTCCTGAGGGCAGCCCTCGCCAAGATAAAACGGTTCTGAGATTTACTTGAAGGAATTCATACGACTGTATTTCAAATTTAATGTTTTCATTTCCATTTTAGCTAAGGCACTGTGTGGGAGCTTCTTTCACGTCATTTTTTCATGATTAATGTGAAGGGAGGCTCTGACGGTGTGTTTCTAAATGTCATCTGCAGCTGTGATGTACCATTGCTTATATTCCTCATGATTAATAATCTGCTCTTTGAGGCATGGATGGATTACCAAGGAAAGGTTCCCTGAGGAGTAGACAAGGAGAGATTGTCTACAGGCCTCAAACCTAGCAAAAACAAGGCAAACAATGACTAGTCATGAGGCAATTGTATCATTTAGCCATGAATAGTCCCCATCATAACATGTTTTGTTCTATTGTTTCTGAGGAGTAGCCCACGTCAATAGGGCCCCTTATTTTCTGTGATTTTGTTGTCTGTTATTGGAGGTACCTAAAACCAACTTTCCACATTTATGAGTTGAAAGGGGCGTGTCCTATGACAATGTTGCCTACAGGGGGCGTGGCTTAGTACAAACAGGATTGAAGTTTCTTAGCACATCCATGTTACATAATGGAGAGATTGGTTATGAGTCAAGGCGGCAATGATCAAAATAGGTGACAACAGCATTGTTGAAAGGGGACAGGGTGTAACTTGGTGGAGGTCTGCGCTCTTCTCAGTGTCTTCTTGCTGCATGTTGTGGCTGCCTTGTAAATTGTATTGAAATACAGGTGAATTTATTCCTTGGCATATGGTTATGAGGTCTGACGCACTGGCTTATAGTAGGAACTTGGTGTGGCTACAGTCACAACAGTCACACACCTGACCTCATATGTTGAAGTCACTCAAAAATTGGCAATAGAATTGTGAGAATAATGAACAAACCCGCTTGTTGAAGTGGATAAAATGTTGCAGAACTGGTTATTCTGGTGACATGTAACAAAATTAATCAGACTACATCACCCGTGTTTGAGTGCAGTTTGAAATAGCCGGTCAGTAATTTTCCACGGACATCTCAGCCTTGTTTTGCTGACGTTCGAGATGCTGCGTTTGATCACAGGTAGCCAACTCACCGTGTCCTCCATCTCAGCCTCCTCGTCTCTCTGTGTGATATTTTTTTCTTTAATGTTTTGCCGTGCCAAAGCAAGTCCAGCATGTCAACAACCTAATGACCCGAAAGACCTCGCTCCCTCGCTTTTCCAAAGCATATTCAAATCACACACGCTGCGCGCCCACACACACACGCACACACACACACACACACACACCCCCACACTTGTGTGCGTGCACTTTTAAGACCTCTTCACTCTCCAATTTACTGGAAGAATAAACAACAGGCGGGGAAAAGAAAAGAGTGAATGTGTCATTAATAAAAAAGAAAGACGAGCTAATTGTGTCACGTGCTCTGGAAAAATCAAAAATCCATTAGAGAGGGGGAAAAGGACACTGAACAAGGCTTTTTAAAAAGCAGCTTCTGATGTCTCACAAAAGAAGAAAACCAAGAGCGCTTTTACCTTTAATTTGGTCCTATACCCCCGATTTAAGACGGTCTCCTTGTGCGAGTGTGTTGTTGTTGTTGTACTGTGCTTAATGCATGCCAATGAGTCACACAAGAGGCAACTTTATCTAATCTCCATAAATGGCCATAAAGTTCACGAAGGTCACACTCGCACACAAACACACACACACTTCCCTAAGAGACAGCATGTGGAGCCAGTAATTGAGAGAAATAAAAAGAAATGATGGAAGGGATTGGTAGAAGTAAAGAGGAATGAGAGGGAGAGTGGACTCTGGGGTGAAACAATTAGCTCTGTCATTTAATGTTTGTTCTGCTTTACCGGCTCAGAAAGGTCAGTGCACTCCTAAAAAGGATGTCATTTTTCTGCAGGGTCTGCTGAGAGACAACATATCTTTAAGATTATCTTTTAGTAGATACTGTTCAGGGGAGAGTGACTGGAAAGATGGGAAAAGATCAGGTTTGAATTAAATAGCTTGTGCTCTGTCAACATGCGCTGCTGGAAAGAACTGCTTAGAAAATATCCATCTTCAACAAGTCATTAATATGTTACTTAAATGTGAAATGAATGTGCATTACCTTCACTTACACAGTACCTTAGATGAAGCATGAATTCAATCAGTTTCAAAATTTTCAACCAATAAAACCTTAACAATTTTTTGAGCAATCTCACTCCTCCACCTATCCCTTCAAATAAAATGCTGTTTCTCTCCCTAACTGATATGCCGTTGGTTCACACTTGTGAACGATCCCGCCCTGCATTATGTGCTACCCCAACACACTGTTTCAGCAGGAAATACAACAAATCAAAGAAGTAAGAGTTCCTTTCATGGGGTGTTTAATATTTAATTTTTCTCAAAGAAATGGGAAAAAAATCCACCAATTGGGTGTGCAGGAGATGAAAATTAGCATTTTTGGCTAACTCTGGCACAATTATAATGTTTTTTTTGTGCATTGTCCCTTTACAAATAAACAAAACTAATCAACCAAGCAACCAACCAACAAAAAAATAAAATAAAATAAAAATAAAATCCACATGCTTCTAATTCAGCTCAATAATAGCATATTTTGATGACCATTTTTTACAGAGTAAAAGTTACATACTATACACATAAATGTGCTCTTCTTAAAACAGGTTATAAGAGTCACATAGCAACAACAGAGCAGCCATGACCAACGTTTGCATCAAGTATGTCTTTAGCAGAGAAAATTCATTATCAGGTGCTGTTCCTTATGCAGGATCCACAGTATAGCTGCATGATATAGCTCAGGTGGCTCCAAATGGCTGCAAGAGGTAAACTGAAAAACTTCAACATCCAGAAATCATGTAAGGTGATGTCAGTGAACTACACACAGCACGTGCTCATCTTTCCCAACCTGCGTGCTCTGTGGTGCTTTAGGACAACAAAGGGATGAGAGAGGCAAAAGGTTTAACTTTGGCGAGTCTACTTTTCTCAGGACGGAGCGCTCACTCACTGCTGTGTAGAAGACAGTTTGTATTTGGGTTGAAGGACACTTTCACTGCTTCATACGCCATCCCGCTGGCCTGTGTCTTTGTTGCTTAAGCCGGATATCCCCTTGAACCACTGAGATGGGCCTCTGCTTGGACCTTATGGTGCCAAATCCATGCAGTGTTGAAAAGTAACAAAACTCCATGACATGACCCATATAAAGACCTGCCACCAAAGGGCAAGGTTAGGGGTTTGAATCAGCATATCATTAGATCTCCATCTCAACAAGTCAGTTAGTCTCATGTCCAGCTTTAACATCGAGTTTTTCTTAAAACAAGTGAAAAAAATCCATCAGTGGAAGGAGATAATCCCACTTGTTTCGGGACTTTTTCTTGGAACAATTCTTAATATATTGAAACAAGGCAGAATAAGACAGATTATGTTATTGTTACTCAGCAGTGACATTCACTTTTTTAATAAGGGAAAGCTGTGCAGCAGCAGTTGATGTAGGCAGACACATCTTCAACCTTGCTGTTAAAATGAAGTCCATTAATGACTTCATTAATGGACTTCAAGGATGAAGAAAATGACACTTGATTGAAGAAAATTATGGTAACAAATTGATAAGCATAGCAAACAAGTGGGATTATCTCATCCTACTGACTGCTTTTTTACCTTGTTTGAATAAAACCTTATACAGCATATTATACAGTTTCTTTGCCGTCACACTGAGCTTCAAACTGGCAACACAACATTGTTTTTAATAGATGGTGCACCGCTATAGCAGCCAGGCTCAAGTGTGTGCATTTGTGTGTCCATTCATAACAAAAACCAAGAGTGCTCTTACCTTTAATTTGGTCCTATACCCTCAATTTAAGACAGTTTCCTTATTTGCATGCCAATGAGTCACACAAGAGGCGACTTTATCTAATCTCCATAATGTGCTTTTTGCAATGCATGGTGTTTAGGCTATGCACTGTGTAGGTGGCACAGGGCCCAAGGACCCCTGCATGAGAAAAACACAGTGCACATGTACACATGGTAGTACGGTAGAAGTCATATAAGCCATACAGCCACATACCAGGATGTCAATGCAGTGGTTAAATCAATGCATGAACCAAATACTTAACATCCCTCATTCTATTCAAAATGATCACCACCACATCAATGACCAATGTGAAGGAAAATTCAACACCAAAAAGCATAAAAACAGCACAAAAACACATCTGACAGCAGAGGTTGAGTGCCTTTGCCATGTTGCCAGTTCAAAATGAATTCATTAATGGACTTCATTTTAACAGCAAGGTTGAAGATGTGTCTGCTCACATCAAGTGCTGCTGCACAGCTTTTCCTTTTTAAAAAGTGAATGTCACTGCTGAGTAACAATAACATTACTGGAACTTAGACTATGACAAGACTGTAAGACTGTAAAACAAAGAGCAAGGAGTACAAGAAATACATCTGACACAATCAAAGGCAAAATAATGAAAATTAGTTTTAAGCCTTTGTTATTTGATATGCTGCAAAAAATCTTAATCTTAACAAGTCATATTTAGTTTTCATTCTTTTTTTCTTTATTTTTCTTTTTTTAGTATTTTTTATTAAAATGTGAAAAAATCTGCCAGTGGGATGAGATAATCCCACTTGTTTCCAGTGCAGTTTCATATGTTTGAGTAATTTCTCTTGGAACAAGTATAAATCTGTTGAAGCAAGGCAGAATAAAACAGATCAGCCCACTTAAATCAAAAAAATGACACAAAATGCCATTCAAGAAACAAATTGAGTAACATTGGAAACAAGTGGGATTCCCTCATCCCACTGGCAGATTTTTCACCAGATTTTAAGACTCAATAAATCACTTGCTAAGAAGGAGATTATAGTCGTGTAATATGATAATCAGATAATTAAAAAGTTTAGGGGCAACAATAGCAAAAGCAGCACCACTATTGAGCTTTAGGCTGGTCTGTGGTGGGATAAAAAGCTGATTGCTTTAGGACCTGAGGGACCAAACAAAATTGTATGCACACCATAATTCAGAGATATAGTGAAGTGCATGACCATGCAACGCTTTGTAGGTAATTAAAAGAACTTAAAACTCATTCTAAACTTCACTTGTAGTTAGTGAAGACAAGCCAACACCAAAGTAATGTGAGACCTACGTTTGGTGTTAGTTAAAAGATGAGCAGCAGTATTTTGGACCAATTGGAGTCGAGCCACAGAAGCTTGGCTCGAGCAAGTAAACAAAGCATTGCAGTAGTCCAGGTGCAATGACAAAAAGCACAAATATTTTTTTTTTTCTGTGTCTTGAAAGACAGAGCAGGTTTCATTTTGGCAATATCTCTCAGTTGAAACAAAAACAATTGAACAAGCTTTTTGGGATATTGCTCGGAATTCCAAAGAGGGTCAAATCACAATTTGGGTCACACTCAAATTCTTAGAGGTAGACTTAACATCGGATGCCAATTAGTCAAGACATTTCTGAACTGTGGGATATTTTCACATCTGATAACAAAAATCATAGTTTTGTCAGTTTTGTTGTTTGAAAGGTGTGAGATATCCACTTCTCAAAGCTGCAATAATCCAAATTGCAAATAAGTGGTTGAGGTTCTCACCATCGTCCCAACTCGCTGATAAATTATGTGCCTTTTCCGTGTTTTTTGTTAGGCGAGTCCTCATTTTCACGATTTCAATTATTGCAGCTTTAAGATCCTTAAGGCTGTAATGTAACATGGCTAATTTACTAAAATTATTACGTTTAACAGAAACATACAGTTGTGTATCATCAGCATAATGCCAAAAAACTATGAAAAGTGAAAAAAATACATTGTGATAGGTGTTGTGTTATAGTTTGTGCTTCGGTTGGCTTACCATTTTATATTAGATATGGACAGTGAACCATCATTGGAAGTTGCCTTAGTCGTTTGATAATTATGGGCCTATTAGGTGCTCTGTTTGATCCATCCTACAACTTTATATGTTTTTTTAAATTAATTTAATAACTTTTTTTTTTTTATGAATCTTCCCTCCTCTCTTTCTCTCTGTTATAAGGCAGCTGTGTGTGTGTGTGTGTGTTTGTGTGTTTGTGTGTTTGTTTGCTGTGTGTTTGTGTGTTTGTTTGC
>OMLF01050467.1:0-20394 GCA_900302615.1 Holocentrus rufus
TGCTGTTTTCTTCGGCAGCCATGTTCTCCCAGAATCCTCATCAACAGTTGCTATGGTAGCGCGAAGCCGAACTCGAGTCGGCTCACCCCGTGGAGGAGGGGCCGTGGTCAGCAGTGGCTCATTTGCATTTAAAGCAACAGGCACCAAAACCGAGCGTTTGGAACAGAGCTGTTATTGTAGCATTTAAGATGAGCTGTAATAACTTATCCTTGTGGAAGTTTTGACCAAATCATGTCGCAGACATTTCATTAAGGAGCCAGGGAACTGTGTTAACTTGTGGAACAGGAGTATAATATGTCACCTTTAAATATTGGACTAAGTTGAATAAGTTTTTATTTCAGATTTCAACTACCAGCCTGATCATATTAGAAGAACATGGGAACACCTGACACATTTGATTTTTTTGCACTTTTATTCATTTAGTTGTTCAGTTATGTTTTTGTGAATTCATTTTTGACATTTGAAATTATTTTAGCTTAGTCAGAAAAGTGCAGTTCATTAAATATCAGATATCATGCAGATCTGATACAATGGAGGTTCTGCTCTGACCACAGCTATAGAAACACCTGACAGGACATTAGATTGACTTAGGATATTTCAGTTTCAATTGTTTTTGTCAGTTCATATTTGTTAGTTGAAACAAAAAAAAGAAAAAAAAAGGTACTGTTTAAGTGTGCTTTCTATATTGTAATCATCTTTATATCTTGTCCAACTGCCACCCTTCCTTTAAGAGCTTCTAACCCTAAATGAATATTAAAGTATAATCATTTATTTTTGGGCATTTTTTCTTCTACACACAGTGGAGAGAGGAAAGTCGGGGCAGAGAGAGAGAGAGAGATTATGGAGCTTCCTGTCAGAAGAGCTGTCAGTGTTAACACTTTAATTGCATGTCATTACTGTTTGGGCACATGATGCATTTCTTTTTTTTTTTCTTGCTGGTTTATCTTCCAGCAAAATAAACTGCAGCACATTTTACGCTTCAGGATTTAGAGTTACAAGGAAATTTTGTGAACATCTTGCCTCTTTGATCTGATGTATTTCCTGTTGAAACAGAAAATGATGGTGGAATGCAGAGAGGGATTACAGAGAAAGCTAATGGGTTTCAGTTAGAAAGGGAAAATTCTATTACATTGATAGGAAGGGTGGGATTGCTTATTTATAGCAAGCAATATTTATAGTTTTATTTACATATACCGTTACTATGAAAAATAGTTTTCCAGGAGGTTACGATTCAGGATTTAGATATAAATGTACATTTAACAGTTTAGGGAATTAATTAAGTGTATATTCTACAAGTAGACATTTATTTAGATATTTCGATATTTTTCATTTCACTGCAACGTTAAGGTTATGGTTAAAGATTCAGAAAAATGTAATGTAATGTAAATGCAAGATAATTCTGCCCAAACACTTAATAATAAGCTGCCTGACACATCATTTGCTTACAGGGGTGCAAGTTCCAGGAAATCATTTGCATTGCAAGGAGACTTAACACAGTGACTCTAGCGCTTATCAGTGTTAATAACCTGATGAACGAGACGCCTCCTCAGTCCCATAACTGTCTGTGAAAACATCCAACAGCCAAGATGTTTGTGGTCTTCACACTGGCAGTGGTCTTTTATGGTCAAGGTAAGATCAGAAAATTAGGAAGCTAAACGACTTTAATACCACATATACTTGTCTTTGTTAAATGCAGACTCTTTGTACATAGACTTTATTTACTTTTACTTATATTATCTCCAAAATCTATTGTCTTTTTATCTGTATTCTCCTCTCTGCTGTGCAACAATGCAGTTTAAAGTTCAGTGTAATCACTCTACATTGTTTATGACCACAGCTGCTATGAAGGGAAACTTTCATGTAATTTATTCCAAATGTCTATCATATTAGACCAGAGGTTCCCAAACTTTGAATGTGATGGTCCTCTAACTAAACACAAACTGGACCATGACTACAGACTACAAACAGGACCACAATGATTTTATCCTGAGGAAAGCCATCAGAGAAGAATGTAGTCTTTAGATATGACTTTAAACAGAATTATGTACTTAACTGTCTATACAGTTGGCAGGAAAGTAACCGTGAAACCTGTGAACAAAGTAGTTTTCCTTTTACATTCTCTGCTTTTATTGACTTCAGATGATGGAAATAGCAGTGAAATATAAACCACGTGGATTCGACTTCATAATGCCAGTGACACTTTACTGACCCATAACCAAATCTCTGTTTCAGGATCCAGAGGGCAGTACACTGTGACACAGACTCCCACAGAAATTACAGCCACGGCAGGGCAGACAGTGTCTATCAACTGTAAAATCAGTGCCAACGTGGATGGTGACTGTGGTCAATCACGTAACCGGCAGTGTCAAGCCTGGTACCTACAAAAACCTCAGAATGAACCCAAAGCCCTGACTGGAGTAGGAAACACCCGCCTGCCAGGAACTCCATCTCGGTTAAGCGCTGCTGGATCTGGCAGAGACTTCACCCTGACCGTCAGTGGAGTCCAGGCAGAAGATGCAGGAGTTTATTACTGCTGGACTGATAGCTGTGTTCATGGCTGTGCAATCACACCATGAGAGAGAGCTGTGCAAAAACCTCCTTCCTCCTGACTGCACAGTGACTTCAGAGTCTGGGTTTGTAACCAAGTGAGAATTAAGCAGTACTGAAGGTGAAGAGCTGGAGGGAAACAAATGTATTCAATTTTGTAAAGATGTTCACTTGGGGTATTAAAATTTTGAGTTACTTTACCTCAACTCAGGTGACAGAAATGCTCCTAATAGAGCACAAAAGAACAGACAAGAACACATTTATTTGTGTTAAGCCATGGAGGCTATTGTCACTTTCAACTCTCCATTCCTTCTTCTTTTGTTTATTCAAAACAAAGTGGAAACGTAAAACGCATCACTTCCTGTGCAGTGGAGGATTTTTCCCTAGAAAGACCTACAAGACACCAGGTGTTTGGGACAGAAAATGGAAATGCTTTCCTGAATTGGGTATATGTTGGATGACTGCTGTGTTATCAATCAGCTATGGAACAACCAAGTGGACAGTCATTTATTTATCTGAAAATATTTTGGATTATTATTTTAATCCTTCCTGGCCTGGATGTTATTCCATATGGATATTCCTCTGCCCAGAGGGTCAGATCCTGGGTAAACAGAGTTCAAACCAGCTGGGTTTTCATTCCTCTGCAGCTTCATTTGCTAAGAAGCCAGTCACTAAAATCCCACATCTGAAGATGATTTCCATGAAACCTGAGGATTTGTACTTGGAGTTTTGTTGGATCTCTTTTCCTCAGTGAGTCACTAAGGTTCTAATATTAAATGGCTCATTGCTGTATTAATGAGTTGTCTGTTCGGGTAATTTTGCCGTGGCTGAACAGATAGAGAGTTCGCTCATGTGGAACGGAGGTTTTTGTACGACGGTTTAACCAGGCTGTATCATTGTGGTACACTTTCGGTGGAGGCACCAAACTCATCGTCACAAGTAAGTCCTGTTTTTCTCTCTTCTTTGCCTTTAGCGATTTCTAAGGTTGGTGGGATGGACAAAAATGGAATAGAGGTTTTTTTGTTAGAAAATTCTTGGACAGATGAGCATAGCAGGAGTAGACTGTTGCCTCTCTTATGGTCCTGTAGATTTTTGGTGAAGCCCGACGTTTGCCATAATAATGATTTGTAGTATATTATTTTGTTAAACTCTAAATTGGGACTAGTGAATTCATGTTTGTGGCCCAAAGGATAATAACAAATTATTTGTACTGAAAAATGTAACTGTTCATCTCAAACGATAGACTGAGTTTTAGTTTCATGTCAATTTCAATATTTAATGTTGCTTTCTTTAAATGGTGGATAAATAATTTTGGAGTCAACCTCCTAATTTAATCATACAAGTTATTTTAATTTAGCATTTATTCATGGAATAATATAATTAGTGAAATAACAATTTGGTTCATTAATCTGGTAACTATGTAAAGAAAAAAAGTAAACATTCTGTAAGAAAGTTTTACTTGACAAATTAAAATAAACATTTTCAACAGATGCTGATTTCTAAAACTGTGTGAAGAACTACTTTTAGTTATGCCAGTTATTACAGAAAACCTGTAACACTGAAAAGTAAATCTTTTTTTATTGTGACTTTAATATTTGAGAAAATTTTGATACACATGTATTATGTGCTATAACAGATTATAAGTCCTTATTTGCCCATCGTCAGTTAGATTTTACAAACTTGTGAGACGGTCACATCCACTATAAAAAAACAAAAAACAAAGCAAAAACAGTTAGTGATTTGCAGTTTCTGTAAGAGATGTCTAAAAACTTAAAAAATTCTATGCTTTGTATACGGAATATGATGCTGTGTGGTACATTTATCTGCACTTCATTAATTATGTGAAGTTTATGTAGAGAAAGTATAAATTAACGCTTGGGCCCTACAATAATATCATAGATCTGTTAAATACTGTACATGTAGTGAAATTGTAGAGCAGCCTGTGTGAGGTAGTCCAATTAGCAAACTCTTCTTGTAATGCTTAGCTGACTCCTGTTATATTATTATTAGATAGTGATTTTCTCAAAATAATTTATAAAGTGCTTTGCATTAAAGCAGAAAAACTGGCCCAACACATGGAATAAAACAATAAAATAAAATAAACCAAGGGTGTGGAAGAAATAAAAAATAGAATCATCAACAGAAAAGAAATCTATGAAAAAAATTATTTAACCTTTTTTATTTTTATTGCAGTTATTACTTCTTGTTGTAGTCACAGTAGTTATATCAGTATTGTCATCACTGTTAGTATTATTACCATTATTAATAGTTATAATTAATAGCAGTAATAGCAGTAGTAGTAAAAGTATTGGTGTATCTATAATAATTCTACATGTCTGTCCGTCAGTAACTCTTGCTCTCTCCACAGTGTTTAATAGAGAAGCAACACACAGTAAACGGAGTTAACAGTGTTCACATGTCTTCTTCCCTGCAGCCGGGGTGACGGTGCCACCGTCGCTCTCTCTTTTCCCGCCCGCGGCTAGCGAGCTGTCAGGGGGTCAGGCCACACTGGTCTGCATGCTGAGCGGCTACCAGCCCCAGGGGGCGACGGTGAGCTGGACGGTGGACGGAAATGAGGTGACGACCGGCGTCGTGACCGGAGAGGAAGTGGAGAAGGAAGGTGGGAAGTCGGCCCGCAGCAGCACCCTGACAATGAGCAAGGTGCTCTGGGAACAGGGAGACTTGTACTCCTGCAAGGCGATGCACGACGGCAGAGCGACGACGGCCGAGCTGAGGAGAACAGAGTGCAGCTTGTAACAGTGAAAGTACAAACACTGAAACATTACGTACGGGCCGAGAAGTTTGTGTGCGCTGATTTCTTTTGCTGTTTGCCATGTGCCATTAAGTTTAGAGAACATGTTGAAGTTCTACTGCCTGCTTGATGTCTGCTTCCATGCCTGTCTGAGGAAAATAAAAAAGATGTTTTGTTGATTAAATCATGTCATTGCTGTCATTAATACACACACACACATCTTTGCCAAAAATAAAACCATAAACAAACATACATACACGCTTATTCAACAGTGCATGGGCTTACAAAGCATACTTGCCAACTCTCCCGATTCATGCGGGAGAAGAAGAAGAAGAAGAAGAAGAAGAAGAAGAAGACGAAGAAGAAGATGAACTTGTTCACGGTTTCTGGCTTCCAATTCAGCGTTCGGACTACACAGCCTTCTGGTACCCATCTCAACAATTAAAACTGCTATTTTTTCATTGTCCTACAAAAGAATAATTTATTAAATATCAAAGAAACAACATTTTCAGAACAAGTTCATTCATCAGGTTTAAAATACAAGGCAAGAAATGACAATTTACACCTTGGGCCGATACACCGATGAAAAAAATCTCCCTATTTTTCACAATCCAATGTTGGCAAGTATGACAGAAATACAGTGCAGGTCACAGTGAACTCTGACCCTGAAACAAATAGCATTCAGCAGCTGGTGTGTGTTCAAACCTTCAAGGGGTTTTAATTCAGTTCTGACAACCAGAAAAAAATAAATTATACACTTTGTTGAGCTTGCTTGTATGACTTATAAACTTTAATTGTCATTGTTTTTGGCCCATTCCTTTGGAACCAAAACAAACTAATCTCAAAGATTATCTGCAAATATTATTTGACCCATGCTTATTATGTCTGTGACACAGAATAATGCAGCCATGTCTTAGATGATGTCATTAACAGGCTATTTGAGTTTTGCATGAAGAAGCTGGCCCAAATCTGCCCCAGATTATATTTCATCCATTTATGTGACTCTTATGTCCAGAGCAGATTGCAGTGAGGTGAACAGAAGAACAAGCTTAACATGAAGGAGCTTCAGGGTCAGAGTTCATTGAAGTCATCTTAGCATATTTTCTCATAGTTGTTCAAGATAAAAATCACTTTCTTCAAAAATTGCTTGATGAATTCTGTGGTGGCAATATGTTACAAAATATATGTATGTATATGTGTAGCTTTTTGGAATGAAATCCCACAATTACTTCTGTTATTATTATTATTATTACTACTACTACTACTACTACTACTACTACTACTACTACTACTACTTTTTTAAATCCTACTCCTGAACTGCTATGAAAAGAAATAATAAAAAAATGTAAATTTTTGTCATGTTTCACTTGCATTTTGTAATTTTTGTCTTTGAGGGTTATTGTTCACAACTGCAATAATCAAAAAGTTGTTTTTGAAAGGGCATCTTAAAGATTGCCTGTGAGTTTGTGGTCTTAGACGTCATGTTGAGCAGGTCTGTTCCTCACAGATTCAGAAACCCATCAAGCAGCTGAAGCCCCCTGGGAGCGTCTGAACATCTGCTGGCAGGGCCGGTCTATTCTGGGATGAAGACGAAACTAACACGCCCAAAGGATGCAAATCACAGTCCGCAGGGGGACACCGCTCAGTGCACAAGGCCTACGAAAGACTGAACATGAAAATGAACAATGCTTTCATTAAGTGTTGAATCTATTCCAGAGAGCTGCAGAGGCCAGCGGAGTCCAACGATGCAAATCACAGTTTCTTTTCAAAACGCGGCAGAGGCATTCTGGGAAAATAAAACTTAATCATTAAACAGTATTTTTTAAAATTTTGATTCTGTCAACCAATTAATTTCCTCATTATCTTTTAAAAAGTACTTGAATGTGTTTAAATTTTGTGTTCTTTGTCATTTTAAATCTAATTCTGGTGGCAGATGAATTGAGTAAATCAGTCCAATAACTCAGCTTTGCTTTCTGTTGTTCTGATGTTAGAAGTTCACTTGTCATGTAACTATTATGAATTAATTTTATTTCAATTTAATTAATTTAATGTATTATTAATTTATTAATATCTAATTTTATTAATACTCATATTTCACTGAGAACTAACCTACAGAGTTTAGCAGGAAATGACAGTTAATTTAAATTGCCAAAGGAAACTGGATGTGTCTCTACTTAGTGTCTAGAGTTATTAGGGGAAAAAATGTAAAAGTTTATGTAAACAATCAAAGGAAACAGGATATGATGTCAGAACTGCGTTTTGATCCGTCTTAAGTGTTAATATCGTAAAACAACATTAATGTAAGAAAATGTCTTGTTTTGCAGGTTGTCAGGTTTGGTGAAACTCTCCAGTAAAAGTCATATTTGTGAGTGTGTAAGCACATGCAGTCAGCAGTTTTGAAATAAGAACAAATCCACACCCTTCTAGATTACAGGCAGCATTTATTTTGATACACAAATTTCATTTAGATTCCTTGATTTGTCTTAAAAAGCAGCCCTTTTTCTAAAAAAATAAAATAAAGACAACGCAGAGTGTTTTGTTGAATGAATCGCTTGTGTTTCTGAAAAGCTCAGCACGGCATAACAGAACAGGAAACCGTCTAATATCTCTGCACAGAAATATCTTTGGTCTCCAAAAACATTAACACACGACACGGAATCCCACCAATACTGACTTCTAGATTTTTATTCTGAGTAAACATGGCCATTTTCAGAAAATATCTTGAATTTTTGAGTTTTAGCTTCTTTAGATAAAGCAAATTGCAATCTGATGACATTAAATGACTGCATGAAAATATCGAACACAAAACCTTCGGACATTGTAGCTCCATGTACCCATGTTTTGCTGAGTCTGTCAGTGAATAACAACCTAATAGTCAGTTTTGTTGGAATTCCCCTTTAACACATTGAAAAGAGGAACCAGGTCAGGGTCATACAGGTGCACAAATCAGATTCTCTGTTCCCGGCCTCAGTGAGACATCTACAGCACACGACATGACAATAAGAACACACAGATCTACAGTGCAGAAACCAGAACAGTACAATGCTTTCAAAGAGGAATGTAACAATGCAATAATAATAATCATATTAATAATAAAAATAATCATTCCTTTTATCCAGCTGTGAACCTCAGAATACAGTTTTTAAAATAACAGGATTTTTTTTTGTTCTCATCTCTGGAAACTCCTCCCCTGACAGACTGAAGGTGCAGTAAATCCATGATGTCCTCGAGTCACTTTCACATGCTGAGTCACACTTTAGTGTCAAGAAACAATGAGCTCAAAAAGAAAAGATATGAATGGTGAGTCAGGAGAAAACTGCTGAAACTCACACACACTAGAAAACCTGACAAAGATCACAAACAACGGTCCTCCTTCAAAATAAACTAGCAATTTGTGTTTCGATAAAACAAAACAAAACAAAACAAGACAAAAATTAAAAACCTCTGGCATTCAGTCACTTCCTGGATTCTAACTTTCAATGCAGCCAAACAGAAACCTCCTATGACATTAAGGCCCTTTCTATTGGTTTAGTGCAAACACTGGACAGAGGAACAGAAAGTGTTTAATTACAAAAAAAAAAAAAAATTCACTGCCAGAACTGTTTAGCTGCACTTGAACATGAGTGAATGTCTAAACTAAACTAATGCCACGAAAACTGCAAATGAAGAGTTTCACTCCAAAACCAGACACCCAGCATCTGGAACCAGCAACATACCAGCTGGTGTGAAGGAAAAGTCTGGCTGTTCACCGGACAAGACTTCTGCTGGTCAAATACCAATACTGGTAATGTAGGAACCAGTGTTTTTCCAGCTACTGAGCAATGAGTTTAAAAAAACAAAAAAACAAAACAAAAAAAACAAAAAACAAAAAGGTTTTATAAAGTGGTGATCTGCTGTAACCCCTGCCCTGAAACAAAAAGAGCCCCTTACAGTACAAAAAAAGTCGTTTGCCTTTGAAGGAGCAGCTTGTTTTAATGACAATGGAAATGCAGCATTTTGGAATGAAACTCTTCATCAGTTGCTCCAGACAGTGTAGCTGAAACCTTCACATGAACATCAGATCTGGGTTCGGTCTAATACTGCCACTGAAACAAAACAACAACAACAACAAAAAAGACAGACGGCTCTGCTTCAACAGTACAGTAACAATGGCTGCCATTACACTGCAGTGCACTTTGTTTTATTTGATAACCTGCAGAAATCCTGGTTTGTTTTATTACTGGCAGCTGCTGAATCATCAGCCAGGGAACTTAACCAACCTATTGAAAATGTACGGTGCAATCAAAATTCAAACATAAGCTTGAGTCCCACAGTACGACCACATTTGCCTGATTTTGGTCTCCAAATGACAAAAGCAGCGATGTGTTTTATCACAAGCTTGTGACTTGAAAAAGTTGAATAACCCATAATCCATCACAGGATCAAAGATGGGTGATGGGTGAGACACTAAGCTTGTCTACTGTGGGAGAGTGCAGTAAAACTTCAACCACACTGTAAAAAAAAAAAAAAAAAAAAAAAAGAATCAAACAAATCCGATGCAGTACGTTTGTTCCCAAGGTGCAAATGGCACAGAAAATAAGTTTGAGGGATTTTAACATGAGTTCAAAGCAGCGCTCAGAGGTGAACACAAAGATCTTCACGGGAATCAGAAATGTCCTACATCGTAAAAATGATCAATAAAACATTCTTCTTAAATACTACATTAGCTTCTAATAAAATTACTAAAAATTGTTTAAATAATATACTTCAGCTACTGTTTACAGTAGCCTCATCAATATTAAGCACCATAGGAAGCCTGCCCGTGCGGTGCCCCCCCGCCCCACATCTCTCTCCCAGCCTTCCTCGAAGCACTGCGGCACTGACATCATATTTGTCAGGGTTTGAACTAGTGAACGATGAGCCCGTTGGTTTTCAATGGAAGTTTGCACTACAGTGAATATTGTTAACAGAGCCAAACCACCTCTTGTCATGATTCTAGAGGAGGAGGAGGAGGGTGAACACAGCAAACAGACAGGGTGTTGCCGCCTCCTTAGACATTATTCTCATTAAAAAAAAGTCACACATAAACACAATTACCATCGTCATCATGTCTGACGTCGTTGTGATACCAGAATTTTGACTTTGACACCAAAACAGAGTTCTAGACCTAAAAATCTGATACTGCGACGATACCAAAGCAAACAGTTAAAACCACTGGACAATGTGTTACCTGGTCAGCTTTGCCCAGAGCTTTTAAAGGGATAGTTCACCCATTTTAATAAACTTGATATTATTTCACTTACTCCCTAGCTGTTATGTAGGACAGTGGAGGTGCCGTCTTCCTCTCATCGTTACAGAGTACCGGACACTAGCTGCATGCTCCAAATGCTCCAAATACCCGTTACCCCCAGCTAACACTCTGAAAAATAACTGCCTTAATCCACTCCACTTGATAAATAAACAAGTTTGTGTTTGATAATGTGTCAGAATTTTTGTAATCTAAAATGGCATAAAAAAGTTGACGGTTTTTATAATTAAATTAACAAAAATCAACAGTAGAACTATTTTCTTGTGTGGCAGCTAGCAAACATGTTACCTCCCTCTGGCTAACATTCTGAAAAATAACTGACCAGCACAGAGAGCTGCAACACAAGAAAATAGTTCTACCGTTGACTTCTGTTGATTTTTTTAAATAATGGTCAACTTTTTTACACCATTTTGGATTACAAAATAATCAAACCCAAATTTTATTTATCAAGTGGAGTGGATTAAGGCAGTTATTTTTCAGAATGTTAGCCAGGGGGGAAGTACAACTCAATGGCAGGTGGCTAACAGTTAGCATTTGGAGCATCCAGCTAGTGTCCGGTACTCTGTAACGATGAGAGGAAGACGGCACCTCCACTGTCCTACATAACAGCTAGGGGGTAAGTGAAATAATGTCATGTTTTTCAAAATGGGTTAACTATCCTTTTAATGTCAGCTGGGTGTTTGTCTTCATTGGCTATATATCAAAATATCTCCATATCTGGCTCCTGGGAACCTGTTATGTCAGCCAGGTGGACTTGGATCCATTCGCATCTGATGGACTGTTGGACGCTGTTGAATGTTTTCACCAAGTTGACCGCAGTTCTGTCTCTTATTTTTCTTCGTTTCTCTGCTTTAAGTTACTTCAATCTCCAGATGTTCTCTTCTGGTATTTTCTCTGAGAATTTTGTTTGAGGACGTTCAGGTTGAAAACTGATTTGCGGGTGCCGCCAAAACCGGCCGGCGACACAGCCACAGTGATTGGCCGTCCGTCAAGAACCCGCCTACTTGAAAAATAAATTTTTGGCTTGTCCGTGCAGTTAATTCGGCCGGAGTAGAAGCAAGATTTGAGTAATGAACAATAACATAAATGCTATCTAGCCAACGAACTAACAGCTTATTTTGTTTGGGGAAAAAAAAACAAAAACAAATTTCATGAAAGCGTTGAGCATGTATAAAATTCATGACTGAATCCCGTCTTGCAAGAATATCAAAATTTGAGTTATCGTGATAAGGCTGCGACCGTCACTGTTAGCATTCATGTCATCACTGCCATCATCAGCATTATCATTTTCATCGTCATCATCATCATCATCATCTTCACAGTATGGCTTGTTCAGGTTTTGATTGGCAGCTAGCAGGAAAACTTAACAGCTTATAGTGATTGACAGCTAGCTTGCGCCCTGCTAGCTTTTCCCTACAAGTGTAGATGGCTTATTCTTCCTCTTCTGTCCACCGGTCCATCAGCTCCTCTGACTTTGTGTCTTCTGGTCTTCTGTCATGCATACGTTTATTAAAATCTAACAAGGAGGACGGTGGGAAGACAGCATGAGCTAAACCCCAGCCATGACCTTTGACCCTCTAAACAAACAAGTGTCACTGTTTGTAGGCTGTTACAGTTAGGGTTTATTTTGCGTTAAAGCTGCACTAGATGAGTTTTTTTTTTTTTTGTAAAAATCCACTGGTTTTAGGAGCCTAAATCACAAAGTAGGTCTGCAGTTGGGAGAAGCGTCTCGTCCCAGTAACTGAGACAAGCAGATTTGCTCTGTTTTCCCAATTTAATTTCAGGTGTCATTATACAGTAAAAAGAAAACATTTAGGCCCAAGGAATCCACTTTGATGAAGCTCCTGGTTCTTGATTTTACTGGATGGAGAGAACTTTTGGGTTTCCGCTTCTCCCGACCTGGCAGAATATTTTTCTCCAGGGCAAGAGTGAAGGAAAATTCACAGGTGGTAGGTGAAATGTAATCAATCATACAATTGTTAAGACTTGTACCAATCAAATCAAGCTGTGCTTTCCTGTCCAATGAGAGGACAGCAACTGAATCTAATTTCCGTTTTCTGTAATAATCAGGGATCTTCCAGGCTTTTCTACTCTGTACAGAGGAGAAAGCTTGGGATTAGCAGATTAAGCTGCATGTTTCATGAGAAATTAAATCTTCCAGACCTTAAAAAACGCAAACAACAACCTGGTGCCGCCATAGTTTCTTAGTGCAGCTTTAACAAGGGAACATGCAGATCTTCCCCCTGTCTCTTGCTCTTTCCTCTCAGCTTACAAATACAAAAAAAGTGTGTAAAGTTTTTAAGCAGCCTATGTAGAGCAGTCACAGCGATTTAAGATTTGTTAATAACTAAACCATCACAACCAGTCCCACACTGGATAGATGCCACCTCGTTCAGAACTCTTGCTTTTCCTGTTACAGTTTCTGTCGGCGGCGGCTCTTTCACGTCCATCCTGGTTGGTTTTTTGGGTCAGGTGGAGATGGCAGGAAGTCACTGGAATGGAGAAACCATCTTGTGATTACAACGATCCCATGATCCTCATGTCTCTGCCAGGCCGAAGTGTCTTTGAGCAAGACACTAAATCAAGGGAGCTGTGACTGAACATTCGTCATCTCCTCCCCGCTGAAGAGTGCAGGAGGAAAAAAACGAACTCCCCTTGTTGGATCAGCAAGGTGCCAGGATGCAGAACGATCCCGAGTTTCAGTAAATGACCGCTGCATGTGGTGCATTCTGGGAGGAAGATGATTGGATGATTGGGTGACACTGTTATGGAAAATATCACGTAATGCATTACTGCTGAGGTCCATTAAACGCTCTGTTGTAAGACAGATGCATGGTTCAATGTCTTGGGAGAGATTATATGTGATTCTGCAGAGAAATAATCTGCTCTGCTCTTGTTGATCCAAAATTTGCATGGTTCAACCACAAACTGCACTGACTGAATAAAGGAGTTTTAGTACAAAGATCCCTGACAGTGGTGAGAAACGAGGGAAGTTTCTGAACGGGAATGGATGGACTGATGGATGAAGAAGAGGAATGAAAGGCTGCAAGGTCCTGAGGAAGGAATAAGGGTGGAGAAAAAAAACAGACGGGAATTTAGGGGAGTAAGAGGGAGACAAAATGAATGAGTGAAAAATTCAAAGAAGGAAGAACGAGAGAAGGGAAAAGTGGAACTGACCTGTTGACGCTTAAAGGGATAGTTCACCCATTTTGAAAAACTTAATATTATTTCACTTCCTCCCTAGCTGTTATGTAGGACAGTGGAGGTGTGGTGAGTGGAGGTGGAGGTGAGTACCGGACACTAGCTGAATGCTCCAAATGCTAACCGTTAGCCACCTGCCATTGAGTTGTACTTCCCCCCGGCTAACATTCTGAAAAATAACTGCCTTAATCCACTCCACTTGATGAATAAACAACTTTTGGTTTTGATGATGTGTGTCAGAATTTTTGTAATCTGAAATGTTGTAAAAAAGTTGACAGAAACAAAAATCAACAGTAGAACTATTTTCTTGTGTGGCAGCTCTTGACGTGCTAGCTAAAATGCTACCTCCCCCTGGCTAACAATCTTAAAAATAACCAGCACAGAGCTGCGACACAAGAAAATAGTTCTACCATTGATTTTTGTTTATTTTTTTTAATCACGGTCAACTTTTTTACACAGTGTCTGGTACTCTGTAACGATGAGAGGAAGACGGCACCTCCACTGTCCTACATAACGGCTAGGGGGTAAGTGAAATAATGTCACGTTTTTCAAAATGGGTGAACTATCCTTTTAAGGAAAGATGGAAGAAGGAGAAGTGAGGGAGGAGAGGCCTGGAGCCCAAACCAACACCCACACTGGGCTACAAGTTAGAGTTATCAAGTCAGGAGAGTCAGTACTGTCTTTTCCTACATGAGTCCACGCTGCCTCCGTGTGAGTATGTGTGTGTTTCATCAGCTGCAGTGGCAGAGCAGCACTCCGGCCACTAGGGGGAGCAGGTTGAGCAGCAGGAGCCACAGAGTGGTGGCCAGACCTGGAGAACTGGAGCACGGATCTGAAAACATAAAACAAAAAACAAACAAAAAAAAACAAAACAAAGGCATCATGTTTAAAGTGGACAGAAAATATGTTCTTTTCTCCATTGGCCATAATGTGGCTGAGCCAGAGAGTTTTTGTTTGTTAATGATCCAAACATGTCAGTCTTCTGTCAGCACAGATAATCACTGAAGTTTTAATCCCCTCCTGTTACAGATGTTTGGTTAAATTATTGCCACAAAGACCAGCTGGCTTCAAACAGCAGCAAATTCATCTTACATTTAGATTTTTCATTTTTCATTTGTACTTATCGTAACATAATGCTCATATTTTTACATACTGCATATTTGTTTGTTATTAAGTTTGATACACATTAACATAACACATTACATATTTTACATATTTTACATTCCCTAACGTATTTCTTATTTTCCTATTTCTATTTAGTATAGTAGAGTGTATAGTGTACATATATTCTACATTTTTTTTTTTACATTTTCTAACATATTTTTATTTTCTATTCTATTTTCTGTCCTACAATGAGAACAATTGCAACTGACTTAATTTCCCCACGGGGATCAATCAAGTCAAATAAAGTCAAAGTTTATTTCTGTAGCACCTTTCATACAGTTTAGTGCAGTTCAAAGTGCTTCACAGATGACTGACAAGCAGATAATAAGACAGACCAAAAATAGTTTAAAAATCAATAAAAAAAATAGATAAAAGATTAAAAGACAAATAGACAGTAAGATAAGATAAAACAATAAAATAAAAGTAGATTAAAAAAATAATAAAATAGATTAAGAAGACAGTCAGACAGTAAGATAATATGACAAATAAATAAAATAAATAAATAAATAAAATAAAAATAGATTAAAAAGATTAAACATAACAAAGACAATAAAACAACAGTCAAAATGAAATTTCATAGCATAAATACAATATGTTATAAACCATGCTATAAAGCATGCAATAAAGTATTCTGATTCTGATTCTCATTAAGCATTTATGTGGTTTTATTTTTTTTATTTTTTAAATGTCAAGTAGTTCCTTTTGGTAGTGGTTAAAAAAAATCTAATCCTAATCTGTATTTACCAACTGAAAGGTGAGCTGAATGTCGATTTCAGATACTATCAGAATCAGAGCATCAGCTAAACGCCTGGAGTGTAAAATGATGAGAGGCGACACTGACCAATGGGGTTGCTCCTGGAGGCGTTGAGGGGCGGGAGCTGGTGCGGGAGCTGACAGTCGTCGCAGAAGTCGGTGCAGGCGGGGCAGATCAGGACGCCGTTGTAAACCCAGTCGTTGACCCGAACGCTCACGCTCAGCAGCTGGCCTTTACGGACGCACTGGAACGAGCGATCCTGAACGTACACCGTCAGGCCCCGAGCCGAGCACGACACCTGGACCACGGGCAAGAGGGACGGTAAACACACAAAACACACACACACACACACACAGTTCATGTTTGAGCGTGTGTGTTTGTGAGACCTTGTAGCAGCCGGAGCCCCAGTCCGGGTAAGTCATCTTCCTGGTGCACTGCTCCATAACGAAGGCCGACTTCTGGTACAGACACACAGAGTCTGGACCGTACTGCTCCGCTCCATAGTTCCTCCACCAGTCTGCGCACACATGCACATGCACATGCACACACACACACACACACACACACACACACACACACACACACAGGATTTACACTGTGGTAAAATATGCATTAGCATGTTCTCTGATATTCTCCTCCTGTCCTCCTGCTAGATAGTGATAGTGGTGCTGATCAGTGCTGGTGGTCCTGGTGGTCCTGGTGGTGGTGTTACCTGGCTGGTTCTCAGACACTCTGCAGTAGGAGTTCCTCTGATATTCTCCACTCAGGTGCCAGCTGAACTCCTGGCTGAAGGGACAGAAGTCGGCGATCTCCACAGCGCCGCCGTACGACGACAGCTGGTCTGCAGCCACGTCCGGGATCTGGTCGAAGTACTGACACACACACACACACACACACACACACACACACACACACACACACACACACACACACATATGATACAGTGACAGAGGCTTCTATGTCACATCACCCAGAGCTTGCAGATGAAGTATAACTTTATTTACAGCATAAGAATGTAACGACAGCAGAATTGTGGCACTCGCTCTCAGTACCAGTGAAATTCCACGATTCTTGATATGTGATTCAGTACCATGGCAACAACAGAAATCACATCTGCAGCCATGCTGATTGGTTTTGTTCCAAATTCGGTCCTCTAGGTGCGTCACACGAGTCCAGACTAAGGTTTCAATTTGTCAAAACACTCATAATGGAGCAAAAAACCTGTGGTATTGATTCTTGTGACTTCACTATTACAGAAAACAGTAATATGACACAAAGCTGGAGCAGTAGCAATTTGAGGGACTCCCTTTGTGTGTGTGTGTATGTGTGTGTGTGTGTGTGTGTGTGTGTGTGTGTGTGTGTGTACCTGGTACTCGAGCGGCAGCTGCTGGGGGTATTTCTGCAGGTTGCACACGGCCACAGCCAGCTGGTCCTGCCTGCAGGTCAGGTGCAGAGGAGAGGCTCGCACCGTGTCGCAGTACGGCGTCACGGCGTGTCGTCTTAATGCAACCCAGACAGACCACACATCACACCAGTGTTCATTTCGTTAACTAAAATTATGTCGAAAAATGTTCTTTTTTCCATGACGATGACGAGCTAAAATTAGATCCTTGATAATAAAAATCTGCAGTGCAGTGTCATGGAGCTCTGACAAGCTGATCGCTGCAGGAAATGAAACTGGAGAAACCTGTTAGCATCTGGACAACGTTGGTTGGGTTAATCAGGTTTAATCCACCCATCGCACAATCAAACACTAATTATCATTACTAAACAAAACACGCTTCAACAAGCTGCTGTATCATATATATACTGCAAATTAAAATGAATGTCCAGTAGTACTCCTTGGCCGTAATTTTAATTAACAACAAGGTTGTTAATCTGAGTTTAACTTTATAATCAAATTAAATGTTCAGCAGCCTATGGTTAACACTAAAATTGGCCTAGTGAAATGACTTTTGTGGCTGTAAAATGGACTATCAAATGTGCCTGAAAGTTGACTAAAATGTCGTTATTTTTCGACAACAAAAACTAGACTAAAACTAGGCATAAAAATGTGACTAAAACTAATATGCATTTTCATCTAAAGACAAACAAAATCTAAACTAGCTGTCAAAATTAACACCGCATCACACCAAGCTGAAATGACACGGTGATCACAAACAATAAAAGAATTTTATTTGATTTTACTCCACTTGTGGGTTCATCTTCACTATAAAAAAAATCTGCATGTTACCAAGTCCTTCAGTCTCCTCTTCAGTGTTTCAAAACTGTTTTTTCCTCCAACAAGTTCAAAAATCTGCCAGTGGGATGAGATAATCCCACTTGTTTCACTTGTTTGAGGTATTTTCAGTATAAATGTGTTGGAACAAGGCAGAATAAGGCAGATCAGCCCACTAGGATCAAGAAAATGACACTTGATTCAAGAGAATTGTGGACACAAGTTGATTAGCATTGAAAACAAGTGGGATTATCTGGAATTACAAATCAGATCATGGGTCTAACAGTGAATATCCTGTATTACAGCGCCCTCATCAGGCTGATCAGTAGCACTGTGCTGCAACACGGAGCAAAGACGCATCATCCATAAAGACTAGAAACAGTGAAAACATGCAAATAAAAGTTGAACTGGAGGGCTGTGGGAGAGCAGGTCTGACCTCTGTCTCTGTCGGTCCATCCAGAACTTGCAGCTCTTCATGACGAAGTCGCAGCCGAGGCCTCGGCCCCAGTCCAGCCGCTGGGCCAGGCTGTAGTTGGCTCGGTACCAGCCGCTGTCCTCCATGATGGCCAGCGTGAGGCGGGAGAACACACGGTTCTGAGTGTGGGAGCCCGTCATCGCCTCGTTCTGACACACACACACACACACACACACACACACACACAGAACGTCCCGGGCCATTCAGGTTCAGCAGGTCAGACTGTTCCTCATGTTTTGCAAACACATGCAGCTCAGGTCGAAGATAAACTGAACCAATGTGAAGACCAAATACTGGGTTCTGACTGGCCAACAGCAGCAGCTCCTCTAACTCAAATAAGCAGAGGTCCTCCCGCTGCAAACTGGCCAATCAGAGCCGGTCCTGCTGTGATGCGTTCCAGGAGTTAGACTATTTTGACTGGACACCTTTTAGGATGTTTGAAAATGCAACAACTTTAAATTTAACCACTCAAACAAAATCTAATTATGACAATATCGTCATCAAACATCAATGAATCAATGATCATATTTGTATTTGATCTGAAGGCACATATCAGTCATACACACACACACACACACACACACACACACACACACACACAGGTGTGTTACCTCCAGCAGTCTCTTCTCCCAGTGGTTCAGTTCGGTCCCCGTCCCTCCCTGGTTCTCCAGCTCCATCCCCTCCAGGATGGGACAGTTAAAATGTCTCCGAGCCTCCTCCTGCCAACAAAACACACCACACACACACAAGTGCTTAATAAAATCCACAGTTAGAACAATAAAGCACATATTATTAATCCCTACTTCTACAGATTTATTCCCCTGTATTCTCTAAACTGCCTCTGTGTTTCTCATAAAACACAAACTCACTGGTTCTTCTGTTTACTTTGGTTCCAGTTACTTTTCTAGTGCAGGTTTGCAGCCAAAATGATTTTCTTCCAGTTCTTCACCGTGATAAGACACAACATGATAAAAAATACTTAGACTGGAATTCTTAGTGTGTAAACAAATACACAAATTTGTCAGGAATCATGCTGTGATTTGTAGTTTTATTTTTGCAATTAAAAATATGGAGCAAAAATGCACCATCAATTTATTTATGAAATGGAAATACTGAAATCTGAGGATAACCCTAACCTTAAAGGGATAGTTCACCCATTTTGAAAAACTTGATATTATTTCACTTCCCCCCTAGCTGTTATGTTAAATGATAAATAAATTTGATAAATAAACAAAGTTTGGTTCTGATGATGTGTGTCAGAATTTTTGTAATCTAAAATGGTGTAAAAAAAAAAAAAAAAAAGCTGATTAAAAAAATACACAAAAATCAATGGTCTTGGTTCTTGATTCTTAAAAATAACTGTCCAGCACAGAGAGCTGCCACACAAGAAAATAGTTCTACTGTTCAGTAAACTTTTTTTACAACATTTCAGATTACATCATCAAACGCAAACTTTATTCATCAAGTGGATTAAGGCAGTTATTTTTCAGAATGTTAGCAGGGGGAAGTACAACTCAATGGCAGGTGGCTAACGGTTAGCATTTGGAGCATCCAGCTAGTGTCCGGTACTCTGTAACGATGAGAGGAAGACGGCACCTCCACTGTCCTACATAACAGCTAGGGGGGAAGTGAAATAATATCAAGTTTTTCAAAATGGGTGAACTATCCCTTTAACCTAACCCTCACTGTAACAACTCTAGCTCTAGCACACACACACAGCTCCTTACCACGACGCGCGGTGTGACCAGGACGTGGACTTGGTGTCGGACCATCACTCCTCCTCTGATGTCCCACAGCCTGCTGACCCTCCTGATCACCGCCTCACTCCACTGGTACAGACCCAGGCTGGCACGCACACGCACACACGCACACACGCGCGCGCACACACACACACACACACACACACACACACACACGTTATAAAACTGCGGTCGAATTGTAGCAGCAGTCTGATGCTGACTGATGTGTTGACAGGACCTGCAGCTCCTCTCGGCCT
>OMLF01050468.1:0-13798 GCA_900302615.1 Holocentrus rufus
TCTTACTGTCACTCACAACTGATTCTTCGAAATGTTTTAAAGTCCAGCGCTGTCACAACTGATGCTTGAGCTGAAGAGAGTTTTGAAGCCCAGCAGTTTATTAAAGAGAAATCTAAATAGAAAACAGCAGTAAACCACCGGCTTCAGAAGAGAAACTTCATGTACACAGAATCATCAGGGAGTGAAATAAAGTCTTCCCCCTCTCACAGTGAACAACTTCATACACACATAGGCATCATGTTTTAGTGTATATGTGTGTTTGGCATGAGCGTTGATATCAGTGTGATTGGAGTTTTTACACTGGGTTAAAAATGGTGTCGATATAGAGCGCTGACTCAGGAAGTAAAATGCGCTCTTACACTCACTGACAGTTTCTAATTTAAAAATCAGTTCACTACAGACAATACTGAATTGATTCCAGCACTTTGGACTGAAAAAGCATGAGAGAGCATCTTTTCATGTCATAAGATCCTTCCACCAACGGGCAGAAGTGGTTTCCACTGTGTTTGAAGGCAGTTGTACAGTTTTGTTATCAGTGTTACCCAGTAGCAGCTGGCATTACTCTTCCTCTTGGTAGTGTTCTGGTGTACGATGGATAAATCAAAGTAGCCGCAATAATGTAATGCATTACTGCCCTAGGTTTAGTTATCACATTACAGTTACTCATAACATAATTGTGTCGTTGCTTGCTGATGTTTTTTTTTTTTTTAGAAAAACAAAATCATCATACGTGCCTTTTCATGTATGCTTGCAACAATCACGTGACCTCTCGTGACACGTGACGTAACTCTAGCTTGAGTAATTTTGCGGGAGACAATGAAATGACAAAATAGCAGAGCGCTTTACAACATTTGATGGGTGGTGATATGCACATTACTTCGAATTTGTTGCGCGAAAGGACAAGAACTTGACGATAAAATTCAAACTGTGCCCAGGCTGGAAACTTCTGTCCACTGCTGTGAACACAACATCAACATCGTTATGGGGGAGTAACACAAAAGTAATGTAACGAGTAGTGTAATGAATTACTTTCCACAGGAGTAATTAGGTAAAGTAATTGATTACTTTTTTGAAAAGTAATAAGCAATGTGCAATACATTACTTTTTTTTTGAGTTACAACACCAACACTGCTAAAGACACAACATCTTTAGTACCCTAGCTAGGCTGAAATGTTCATATTAAGATGTGAATGCAACACGTGAACAGTATCCTTAAATAAGTATTCAGTATTCCTTTTCTGTCCTGCAAATGTCTTGCAAAACTGGCATTCAATCCAACATTTGGATCACACATTAAATACATTACATTGAATGTAAAATAACTGTTCTCAAGAAAACATAACATACATAGATAAGGTTCTAAGCTAGATTTGGAGAAAATGAATGTAAATGTAAACCTGCACATAGCAGATGGTTTTAAAAACATGTTGAGGGATGAGAGAATCAGTTGAAATTACTTCTACAATACATCTAATCACACTGATCTGCTGAACATCTCTGACACCAAAAGCAAGTTACTTCAATCACAGGTGGAAGTGCTAACTGGGCAAAAAAAAATCAATGTTCTGCGATGGCCGGGAATCGAACCCGGGTCAACTGCTTGGAAGGCAGCTATGCTCACCACTATACCACCATCGCTTGACAGAGAGAAAAAAAGTAAACTCTAGAGCAGTTTCTGTGAGGTATTCAACTCAACCAGAGCAGGAGGAAGGAGGGAAAAGAGGAGAGGAGGAGGAGAAAGGGGAGGTACAACAGCAAGCAAGCACTGCAGACCAAAGAGAGAAGAGAAGAGAAGAGAAGAGAAGAGAAGAGAAGAGAAGAGAAGTTGACTCGGTGCTCTCTAACAGTAACTAAGAGATAAACATCAGTCCAGTCATCTGCTAACAGTCAGGACATCTTCTGTCATGTAGAGGAATGACAGAGGCTTTTTCAAACATCTCTACTCTCCCTGAAGTGTTAACTCACCAGCAGGTAAATTATGTTTGGACGTACAAATCAAATGCGTTGAAGTGGTCCAAACAGAATGAAGACAACTGTCAGCAGGGTTCAAAACTGCGTGGGCAGAATAATCCATGGCCTTAATCACTCACTAAGCCACAATATCTCCATGTATAACAAAAGAAAAGTTAAGTGAGTTTGACACCACAGTTTCAAACTCCTTTTATATATTTGGTGGTGTTGTGTGTCTTTGAGGTAGAAGGTCTATTTAGCTTTACAGTTTAATGTCTCATGCTACAATTAATGGTAGTCAACAGGATTCAAACCTGCACAGGGAGACCACAATGTATTATTATCTCACTGACTTCACCACTCAGCCACAACAACTCACACTACAAACGCCCAAACACAGAGCATCTGTCTTCAGCATGTCCGTTTTCCATCACAGGAAAAAACACCTTTCTGTCCTTGATGTTTTTCACAGAGCAATAATCCCAAAAAATTTATGATCAACTGGAACACAGTTGTTGGAGGAAGCACAAAGGCCACAAGTGAGCATGTTAACAAACCTCTTCAGTTCATTTTCATTATTCAGCAGTTTGTCTGCACAGGAATGTTTTATTCTGCTTGTTGGTTCTTTCCATGGCAGTCTTGTTCTGAGAAATGTGGATTTAAGTTATTTTGTCAGTGGGTTAGAAGCTGCTTCTTTGGTTTGACTTGCCATGGACCTTTGGGGTCCTTTGAGGTCTTATGTTCTTGTCTCTTAAATTTGGTGTTACTAAGTTTTGTAACCAGTCTCCTCACACAGGATCAACGTACAAAAATCATCAAATGCTGTCAGCAGGATTTGAACGTTATTTGTACATTAGTAGGATCCAACAGAATAAAAGGAACATCGAAAACAAGAAAAATCCGTTTTCTTGGAAAAAAAAAAACATGGAGAGGATTTGCCACCTAACACCACATTTCCCTACTTGTTGTTAATTTGAGACATAACCTGACTAGAAACAGATTTCTTCAGACTGTCCCTACCTGTTTTTGTGTGGACGTCTCATGTTGGTGCTCCCAGTTCTCCCAGTCTGACTGGTTCCTCTCTGTTCTTCACATTGACAGAGAGCTGATGTTTCACTCTGGATTGATCTGTAACATCAACAAAAGATGGAGCATGGGATTCAATCCACAGGCAAATCTTGGGGACAGTTTTCGAGCAGAATTTCTGACTTATTAACTTTATTTTATAAGCTTATTAACTTCCCAACATGGCTGACAGATTTTGTATCAGCAAACACCTTTAGAATATGTCTTATATAAAAAGGTCTCTGGTATCAGTTAATGTTTTGGTGGGATTACACATTCATTAATGAAGAAGCGGCCGAGTCCATGTAATCCTTTTTATGGATTTCAGTGTTTTTCAGTTATTTTTTACGTTTTTAAAAGATTTTCTGTCAATGCAATGCTATTTGGACCTCGTCGTTTCTGGTCATCAGGACGTCATGTGATAGCAGAGCTGCTATCTCACCAACTTGCTTGCTGCTTGAAAATCAAATCTAAGTTATAGGAATCGCTTATTTATTTATTTATTTATTTATTTTAACTTACTGCAATTAAAAATGATAATTCACGACTAAAGTTTTTACAGGGAAAATAGACGGGTGTGCGGGTAATATAACTTCATCTCCAATGGCGCCATAGTTCAGACCTTCAACCTGTAGCTGTTACAGGTCCACTTTAAAACAGATGATATGATCTAAAATATGTTGCAAAGCACATATAACATAACAACGTTAAGGCTGTAAGTGATTAGCAGCAGCTGCGAGCTGATTTTGTCAACAGCCACTATTTTCCCGCTGTATCTAATAAGCTAGCTTCAGGACTTTAGCTAGCTAGGCCGGATGTTAGACCATCCTACAAACACACAAATGGACTAACTTACTTGTACAACAATTAAGCCTTTTATTCAAGTGTCCGTTTACAAATAATCGTGTCATGTTTGTATCACTTACTGTGTAGGTTTACAGTAATTTAGTAAACTTTTAGAGAACTGTAGCTGTAAACGGAACTTAAAAAATACAACCTAGCTAACGAGTACATTATTACATAGTACAAGTTTTGGCTGTTTTCTCCTACCTTCATCTCACTTCACATGTACAGTATGAAAATCTTCCATACACCGGGAAATTGCCCTAAAAGCCTTCTTTTGTTGGTCAATCTACATTTTACCTTCTCGCCCACCTGTCAATCAGCTGACATCACAGGAAGAGAGAGAGGCGCCACCTGGAAATAACCCTCTTTGCATTCATGTGCTACATGTTATAATGGTTTTATAGTAGTTTAATCCAAGGTTGACTTACATCTCACACGCTTTATTCTCTCATCATTATTTTTTTCCACCATTTTTAATATGGCAAAATTAACCTATACGACATATAGCCTTTACTATTTTTGTTACACTTATGAAATTATGTCTAACCTCAGATGCAGTTCATCAATAAAACTCACCAACAACATGCACAATTAAGGTGGAAAGCCTAAACCACAGTGCTTTTGTGCCCTCTAAAGGAATATAAGCAGCATTACACCTTCAAAAGTATATAATACTAAACTGGTAGATTGCATATAATATAATATAGTATAATATAATATAAAGGCAACCAAATAACAAGCATCAGTCATGCTGGAATCCATGCAAAAGAAAAGCATCAGCAAAAAGAAATGTTTTTAAAGCCATTTTCTGTCATTATCTTGTATCAATAATATTATTTCAGAAACATAGGTTTAGATGTATAGGGTCAACTATCTGTTGAATTTTTATGTAAATCTGGCTCTTGCAGAATGTGACAGCTAACCAGGAATTGATTCAGACTACAGTTATTTATAATTTCCAGGATTATATTCATGCAAAGTATTTAGAGGGAAAATTCTTTTCACTGATTTGAAAGCATTACATTCCATTTACAGAAAAAAATCTTGTTAAGTTTAACTCACTTGAGCAAAAGCAAATTGTGTCACTGGTCAACTGGCAACATTTCATCATATGATATTCATCCTTCATGTATGGGTTACAGACAGAGAGGCACAGCCATGTGTGTTTTCCCCCAGCAGATGGTGCTGTAAGTCCATGATATTCACTGCAGGAGACGCAGGGCTGTCACTTGCATTTACACCTCATACAAACTATCACTCAAACATGAAATGGTTTCAAAAGGCCTTTTATTTTTCTACTTCCTGAGTGCCTTGGTTTTGTTTAATTCTCTTTCTATGAAATGGTTTCATTCCTTTAAAATAACTACAGAAAGCACTTGGAACAAAGAATTGCATAAATTGTTTTTATATATGAGAGCCCAAAAAATTATGTGCAAAACAATACTCCATGTCTAATAAATGTTTCAGTATCGTGTCTGTGTTTCTCTCTCTCTCTCTCTCTCTCTCTGTGTGTGTGTGTCTTCTCTTACGTCTGTTCTTACTGTGAGTGTGTTTGTGTTCATAAGGGTGCCTGTGTGTCTGCGTCTTTCTATGTGTGAGAGAGAGGATGACTAAGAGAGAGGGAGAAAGAGAGAGAGAAAGGGTGTGTGTGTGCGTGCATGCTGGTGTATGTGTGTGTATATGAGAGAGCTCTATAAGCTCACCCAGGACTAACAGCAGAATCCAACTGGCCACAATGAGGCCTTTGTTTTGAGTGCAGAGCCAACAGGTGAAAACTCGGCTTCAGGCCTTGGAGAGCCCGTTTGATGGAAGACTGCCTCACTGTACACACCACTGGATTGTCTCTACCTTATCTGGGTGTGTATATGTGTATATTTGTGTGAATGTACAACATGGGTACAACACATGCTTGAGCGTGTGTGTGTGTGTGTGTGTGTGTGTGTGTGTATGTGTGTTTTCTGGCACCTTTGTACTGGTATTGATATCCAAACCCAGTGTAACTGAGTTCAAACATTTGCAGATGAAGGGATATTTCGATTGTTCTATAAGATCAATACACCTTAGAGAAAACATCCATCCTTAGACTGTGATTCTAGTGCAAAAGCTCCCATCAAGACAAGTCATTCTGCCTGATATTCAATTTTAAAATCCTATTTTTCATAAAACAACCAAAGAGCGAGAGGATTCCACTTGTTTCTAATGCAGCTTCACTTGTTTCAGGAATTTCTTACAAACAAACGCCAGGAACTTGAAACAAAGCAGAACAAGGCAGATCACTCCACTATCAACAAATGACACGATTCAACAAAATTTGTATTGGAAACAAATGAAATGATCTAATCAAATTGGCAGATTCTTTTCCCCTCTTGTTTTCAGAAAAGAAGGATTTTAACACTTAACCCTATACTGAAGGCATTGCTCAGATGGATTTTTTTGCAGGGAATTAATACCACTACATATTTCACAATGTGCATGATGCATTATCACAATGTCTTTATTAAATCTGACTTACAATTATGCTGTTGATGTTGAAAACGACATGATCTTGGAAGATGACTGAATCATCTCGGTGAGATATACGAGTGCAACCGAAGCCAAAACCTCATTTGTTTGACCAAACAAACAAAACATAAAACCGAGGCCGTTTTCTCCAAGAAGCCATCAAGAGGGCCCTGTGAAGAGGATCTGGCAGCGGCCCCTATTCAAGCCTGAGGTGCTCCATCATCACATACAAATATGGATCTGAATAGGCCCGGTCTCCTCTGCCAGGCTGACAAAGCTGCGTCTGTGTGAGCGTGAACCGGGCCCGTGGGCCACTGGCCACCGGGCGGCCCTGCATGAGAGCCGCGCATTCAGCCGCCGACATTTCAGCGAGCGTTTACATGACACTCAGGGCCACGAAGAAGCTCTTTCCCTCCACGCACGGAGCAGCTGGAGCACTGACTTTGGCCGGGATATAGCTGTTTTCTAAGTGTGTGATCATTGTATGCATGAGTACAAGTGAGTCATTTTCCTGGCTACGTCCTCATTCACAAGGCTGCAGCTTACTATGCATCATGCATACATTATCAGCGGTTATATGCATGGCTCGCTCGCAGTCTGTTTATTTGCCCTCACCCAGATTGGTTTGGTCTGTTGACTGCGACTATGAAGTGTGTTTGAGTTTGAGCAATTGCTTATGCATACTTTATTTGTGTGCTTTTGAAGAGAGGGGGGAATGAATCTGTGGTTATGTAAGTGCATGCATGCAGCATCAGTGCGTGCATGTGAAGCATCATGCGTGTGCATACATATCCCGCCTCTTTTTGTTTGTCTTGGCCACCGTCGCCTCCTGCTGTTCGCCTGTTTGTATTGCCCTCCGCCGGGCCGAGAGCTGGGCACAGCACAGCAGGAATGACTAAGAAGAAGGACATGACACATATTCTCTGAGGTGAGTTTCCCCACACTCCTTGGCGCTGTCCGCCTCGTCTGGCCGGGGGCCTACGGGCAGGGAGCAATGCCCGGCGAAGGGGGTGAGAGGGGGTCGGAGAACGGCTGGGCATGCACCCGGTGCCGTCCCTTGGGGAGAGGTGGACTGGTAAATTTCACCCAAGCGGAGCTCGAGTTGTTCCTATTAAACGGCATATGTTCCAGCCTCCCTCCGTAACATACGCGGTTGCTGCACAGCTGAGCCGAGCCGAGTTATACATTGCAGTTTATGAAAATGAAATTCCAAACAGCCCGAGAGGATAAGTTGACGCACTCGCCAAGCGTACAAAGTTCCCACTCTGAATGATGAGTAGGAATATTAGGGGAGAGTGAAGGCAAAACATGTAAGTGAACTGAAGCAACCTAGATTTCATGGTCCTACCACAGAAATGCTGCTTGTTTTCAGATGAAGCAACCCCGGCCTGGCTCTGGCCTGGAATGGCCTCTGTGTGCAAAATCCGCCTTTACACCCATGGGAATTGCAGCCGTTTCAAAAGACAAGTTTAAACAGAATTTAACTGCAATTTCACTTTGAGCACACAAACATTCAAACGAGGGAAGGGAAAAAAAAAAAAACAAATTGGGAAAACTTCTTCAGCAGATTATTTTTCTTTGTGTCACATTCTAGGGCACAAACACTGACACAGAACTCTTTTTGAAGACTCAGTTTGTGGTTTTTGTTGACTTTCCAGTCTGTATGCCAACACATAGAAGCCTGTATATTGTCATTGGCAGAATCTAGGGTACAGACATTTTACACTATGGCTGAGTCAATCTAGTGACAACAGGGTGACTGTCATCTTGGCAGACAAATAATCTGGTTCTGTTTAGAGCCAATAAACATCTGTAAATGAATCCTTTGTGGCTTCCAGCATAGTTTCACAAACAGTAGTTACCCAAATCACATGCAATCTCTCTTAGAATGCAGGGTGGTCTTTGATATGGAGCATTTTTTACTAATTCCTTCTGCATAATAGCCTTTTTTGCAAGACATCACATTCTGTAGGCTCTGATGCAATTGCATGTGACATTTTATCAGGGCTACCTAAAAACTTTCATAAACACAACGTCAAGTACAGTTAACGTGGACTGGAGTTCACACAGTGCTGTCAGGTTTGCCTTCCCGCCTCCACCGCAAAGACCCCATCTGCAGGAGTCTGTCAGGGGGGATTCTGATGCTAACAGGGGATTGAGGTATTTTAATGTGGCCTGGACCGGGGAAGGTAGGTATTGGTTCTTGAGATCGCAGACTCTCTCATCGAGCCACCGATATGAATTCCATCTGTATCACATTACTAAGTCCTAGCTGCTCTGCATTGTTTGTGTTACCGCTCTGTGTATGTTTCTCAGTCTTAACAGCACAGATACCAGTAATCTCTCCTGAGGTAAAAGCAACCCCAAACACACACACACACACACACCCCACTTCCATTGACCCCACTGGGACCCCCTGAGAGATGGATATCACAGTAGCATGAACGTTAGCACGAAGCAGGATCGCTATCGTGGCTGGCTACTGTAGGGGCACACTGGCTCACATCCTGACACGAAGCTGATAAGCAACACAGTTAGAGGTCCATTCAACATCCTGGCTCTGAAAAGCGCTAAAGGAGAGCGTCACGGAGCCTCTGATCAAAAGAGAAAGTCTGGTGAAAGCTGCTGTGGTGGTGCACAGCTTGTCCTGATTGTTACAGGGTTTGTATACAAAGTCTTGCAAATTTGGAAATTGCTTAATTTTAACCATTACATTTTCATGGTTAGGAATACGCTTGAATTCAAATATATACCTTGAAAATGCTTGACATAATCAGTTGTTTCATCTACACAATCACTTTTAAAAAATCTTTTAATATTTGAAATGATCCTGTACTCTAGAAATTTGCAGGCATTCAATAATAATGATGAAATTTATTGAAGATGACATGAACAGCTGGTGAAAAAATTAATTGATTGATGAGAGTATAAAAGAAATACTGTAAACTTTATTTTTCACAGTTGCATTTAAAGTAACAATTTAGATGATAAAGGCTTGAATTTTACTCTCGGGAGCCTGTGTTGTTAGCTGACGCGGCACACACAAAAAAAACTAGCTTGCAGCTCAACTGTGAGTTACTTCCCAAAATTCAATGATTTCTAAGAAGTGGTGCTTCAGCTTAAAGAGCAAAGATCATTTATTAAACTATGACAAACTAAAACATTTGGTGCCTTAACATTTTTGAACATTAGCAACATAAACAGGATTGCTGTGTCGCTAGCAGAGTCAATTTCCAAATGCCAGCCCTGCTGCACTGATGAGTGCTGAATTAAAAGTCGGCATGCGCTGGTATATTTTGGGAAGACCGACGGATGTGATTCACTGCCATTACTTGGCATATGAGCCAGACCAACTTCAACTTTAACTTCCCTGCTTAGGATAACATTGTTGGTTTAGCTTTAATCATCTACTGTCTCATATTAAAGATAGTTAGCTTTATGACTTCCTCTGCGTCCCTCTCTGAAATTCAAAACTCTCCACTTCCACCCCCACCACCTTTCCATTGCTATGAAAATCTACAGAGCCAACCAGGCGACTCGCCTTTTATTCCCCACTACATGAACCAGAATCCAAGTCTTGTCCATGTAAATACAGGTGAAACCAGAGATCTGCCTGAAGGGAAATAAATAGGTTGGATATTACGGGACACGCCACAGTTATTTTACCGTCTCCTTAACTCTAATCCCTATTCCAGAGGACTTGGCACGCATCTGAGCTTTCAAACACTGCCCAGCAAATGTTAATATAAGCACTAAATCTCAATTAACAATGAGGAAGCATATTCTGTGGCTCGTGAGGAGATTTATCTTCTGTGGCGGCCAGGCTTGGGGAATGAAGAAGGAGTATTAGGGAGGATTGAATATGGAGTCTAAACAGACCATACACTTCACAGCTCATTAAACAATCACCAGTCTACAAACACAGCGCCTGCAGTATTTTCTCACTGATATATCACTTGTGTATTTCTGGTGACACAGTCTGATGCTTGCAAATAAAAAGAAACTATCCCTGTCACAAACACCAGTCCCTTTGATTTGGTTCACTTTGGAGTTTGGTTCCTCTCAAAAATCCCTTTCAGGAGCTCACACATCAAACATAGCATGGATGAGAAATAAAAAAAAAATCAAAATTCAATAAAATGGAAAATAAAAGTTAAAAGCACCTCACAGGGGCTATCAAACATGTCATCAGGAATACCAAATAAATTTTATATGTTTTGAAAAATCCTGAATTAGATTAACCCCAATGAAAGACTTCATAGGATCCACTGAAGTTATGCTTTTGCCGCTTTGTTAGCTTGTTTGCATGTCAGTCAGCAGATGTCAAAAGTCTGTGAATGGATTTTCAAGAGGATTGGTGGACAGGTTGGCCTTGGACCAAGGAACAATTAGTTATGTTTTGGTGGTGATCCAAATCTGGGATTTGCACCATGAGACAATTTTAGTTTCTTAGCATAACTATGAAACTAACCAAGATCGAGACTTGATTCCAAATCCTACAAGGCTTAGTTTGCAGAGTTAAGAAATTAATGTGAGTTTTACACTGAAAAGAATAAGGCTCTTGGTTGTAACAGCAAGTTGGAGAATCATTCAGCATCAGTTGATCTGAGCTTCTCTGAGTTTCTTAATGCATGTAAACAATCAAAGTAAGGGATCAGGTATGATTTTGATCACGTATTGGAGGTTTCATGATCTGATATCTGCCATGAATCATCACTTGCCCATAAGCAAATGAACAGCTCTCTGAGGGGGTTAGGTTGTGCCTGGTGGGAGATAAATGAGCATTCAGGTCTACAATGACCCTTGACCTCAGAGCGAGATGGTGCCTTTTCAATTCTTTTTAGACAGCAAACGTTCACATGAAGTGGGGAACCAAACACATATGGAGTCCGCATTGTTCTCTGGGCAACCCACTGCTCTCAATCCACTTCTCCTCACCTCCACCCTCCCTCTGTGTCCTTCTGTCTGCCCCCCTGCCATCCTCTGCTCAGTGTGTGAGGTCAGACAAACTCCTGACTCCTCAAGCCAGAGGCCAAGACCCTGATGTTACATGCAGGTCAAGCACAACTTTAAAAGTCATCCATTTGGGACATACTGAGTGTGACTCAAGCATTAGGTTTGATCAACTATTCATGTGGACCTGTATTTAATATTTTATCATTTTCTTCATTAAATTTTGCCCAAATAAAGTGTCCACAGCCACTTGGATATGATTTGATATACACAGTATATTTCAAGGCAATATATGCTACCATCTTGCTGCTTTTGTCTTCCCACTTCTGGGACAATATCTAGCAAGAGGTCTGTGACCCTTCAAACTCTGTTTCTTTCTTTCTCTTTACAGTTAATTTTATCATAAGGACAATGAGCTAGGTACCCACTTTGGTCCATAGGTGCATTGTTTATTTGATTAGGGATTATGCTCACTAAATACACAACAGTGAAAATGGGAGGACAATGAATGGACCTTTTTCACAGCAGCCATCTTGACATGAAATAGCAGGTAAACACAGATGTTACTGATGACATTAATGAAGGTTCTGTTCTATTTAGGTACAGAACCTTACTAATGCGATTAGTAACAGGTAGAGTAGTAACAGATAGGTAAAGTCCCTTTTATTAAACTCTCTCTGGGTAGGCTTGTTAGGCTAGCAAGCTAACTACTTCTTTAGCTTACAGATAGGTAGCATATAAAATATGTCAGGCTACTTCATGCTATATTATGCAACAATCTGTGTCACATTCCTCAATAGATTATTTTGTGTGTCAAGCTCTTTAGAAACTGACAGATCTGGGTGGTTTGATTTTGGAAATTGTGACAAAGCTGTAAAATTTCCATTCAAAGTGGAACTTCTTACAATAAAGTGGAGCAAGAAACAAAAATCTAATGACTCCAATATGTTCCCACCACAACCGCTGCGCTCATTTGCATAATTGTCTTTGTTTTTTTGATTTCTTTCATTTGCATATTTTCTTTTGTGTGCGCACATTTGCTTCTCATAGACAATGACTGTTGCACAAGGTTACAATGATCTCAGGGTTCACATATGAGAATAACAGTGCATGTTTGTCTCTCATGGCTCACCGTTGTAACCTTCCACTTTGTCGTGCTGGCTGACCTCAGGTTTGCCTCCACTCATTTATGTTCGCAAGCCGAGACCACATTTTTATTGGCCTGGTAGAGTGTAAAAAGCAGTTTGTATGAAAAGGAGACGAGTAGGTGAAGCTAAACTGAGCCTGATGGTAGACAGAAAGTCAAGTCTGAGGTAGAGGAATCAAAGGAGATTTATTTAGCGGTCTGTGCTGCCTGTGACATTTAAGCGTATGTGTGTGTGTGTGCATGGTTTTCTTTGTGCGAGCAGACATGTATGCAGCGAGTGTGTTTGCATTTGCATGTGTGTGACTCCGATCGCTGCTCTCTCGGTCTGGCTTGTCCAGTGTGTTTGCTTTGCGCTGACGTACGGTGCCGCGGCCGTTTGTCTGCACCTTAACTAGACACACAGGCTGCTAGGAATGTGTGTGGGAGAGGACAGCGCTGAGCTAACAGACTCTTCTTCAACCGCCATCTCTGTTTACCTGCCATTGTTCACAGCTTCTGTGTGCGGCGATGAAGAGAAAGGGATGATTTATGTGCGCAGTGACAACAACAAGTGTTTGGGCTGCAGTGGCGCCAACAAGCTTCTTTATCCCGCGGAGTCGGCTGAAGCCCAGAAGCGCTGACTCTATGGACTACTGTTTGCTCGTGGAAAACATTTGCAAAATGGTAAACTGGAGATCAATGGGAGTTGTTTATGCTGTGTGTTTTCATTTGATTATTCACTGACACGCTCAAATCCAAAGCTCCAAGGCATAGGGAAATTTTAAGATTCTACAGGCAAATGAGTTGTATTCAGTCTCTCTCTAAAAACACCCCCCGCCTTCCCCCCTCCAGTCAAAAAACAAGGCAGTGGCTCCCTGGGAAGAGAAAGGCTTCATTTTTTAATGAAGTCAAGTCGCCCACTTGTCGACTCCCCCCTCCTCCCCCCCTTCCCTATCCTGCATCTGATATTGTTGATGTTGTTTTTCTTTCTTTCTTCCCTGAAAAATGAATAGTGGCTGTGTCACGTCAGGGAGTGTGGGGTTCTGGGTAGTCTCCTTCCTGCTGCCTGTCTTATCTCGCACCGAGATCCTGGCCTGGCCTGCTTTGGTGTCAGGCCTCTGCTCGCTCCCCCTCGGAGGAGACGGACAGAGCGGGGGGTTGGGGGCTTGCTTTGCATCGCGCCCCTTCATATTAAGCTCCCCCAGAGTTTAGAGTGAAGTCAAGAAGTTCCTAGCAGCTCCTTCCCCGTCTCAGATCGGGACACTGGAGATACTGGGCACAGGGCGAAGAATTGGGGTTTTAGATGGGATGAGGCAAGATTTAAGATGGGGAGGGCTGGTTGGATGGAGGGCGTGT
>OMLF01050469.1:0-11005 GCA_900302615.1 Holocentrus rufus
GGCTGCAAGTGATGACTGCAAAAACATCCACACCTGTAGTTCACTCAACTCTCCACGAGGTGGGGCCTTACTCTGCATTATCATTATAATCAGACCTTGTTACATACACACACGCACACACACACACACACACCCACACACACACACCACTGCAGTGATTAAATATTCAGGTCTTCTCGCTGCAGCAGAGATCATAACTTAAGAGGAGCAGAATACCATCTTTATCTGGGTCAGCAAACCACAACTACAGAGTTTAGGTTTCCATTGGCTTTCTCTTTAAAAAGTTCTCATTTTCCACAAATCACTGAGAGCAGTTCAGGACACGCAATGTCTTGTGATTCCCTCCAGCTCAGCACACAGCATGAGCTACTTGTTCCATTGTGGATTCTATTGACTCATCTTCAGAAAGCAACACACTTTATATTGTACTCAATCTTGAGCTCATTCTAAAACTGTAGTTGCATCATGCAGAGGCAAATTCAGGTCAGCCAGTCAGGGCGGGATGCTTCACACCTCTAAGGCTGTACACTATCAAGCAAAATCATTTTCTACAAAGCATGTCAGTTCTTCGTGGAGCAGTATATAATTCATAAAATGAGCCTGAAGTTGCATTACTGTGGAAATTCAATTTTCACTACAACTCTTCATATCTTTGATGTGATCAGAATGTGGCGTTTGACTGCATGAGCTCGTAGGAAAATCTCGCCGTGTTTTTCTGTTTGGCCGAGAGAATTCAACTTCTTATTGAATGCTGTACAGATACTGTAGCTTGGTGCTGCTGGTTGAGAGGTGGAGAGAGAAGTGCCTGAGAGTTGATAGACATGAGTCCAAATCCACCAAAACTCAAATTGCAGATTCCTACCTCTGTCCTGGGTAAGAAGTCAGGATCGGCTTCAATCCTGGCAATGATCTCACACAGGATGATGCCGTACGCAAACACATCCACCTGGGGAGAAAAGAGGGAGCAGGACAGTTAGCTCCGTCCTGTCTGTTAGCTCAAAAAATGCTGGATACAGATAAGAGTTCAAGCGAGTTATCGAAGACCGATGCTGACAGAACACCCCTGGGTTGTTCAGCCTTTCAATCTTTACGCAAACTTTTTGCTAAAAGGTCATGGAATCGTCAGACGAGGTAAAAAGCAATGCTATTATTTCAATTTTACAATTCTAGTGGAAACTGTCAAGTATCACAGACACCAGCCTTCCAGTGTGATAATGTAAAATGAAGGGAGTTTTATCAGTGGGTGACAGGCTTACTCATCATTGTGTGAATTCATGTGGCATTACACTGAAAATAACAAATGTTTATTTATATGTAAAGGTTCTGTAAAGTTCTGTACTATAGCTTTAAAGGCCAATGCCACCAAACAGAGAACAAAATAACAACAAAACACAAGACTCTTTCATTTTTCAGTTTTTGTAACGAAGAAAAGCAGGGCATCATGGGACAACTGTACTACAGCAAATGTTTATGTCAGCGGGACAAAGACAATGAGGTTGATCAGGGTTTACCCTCTCGTCATACAGCTCTCCTCTCAGCACCTCTGGGGCCATCCAGTAGGGGGAGCCCACAATAGCCAGAGGCTGCTTCTCCGCACCATCGCTGCAAAGGAAAAGAGAAGGTTCCTGATGATTTCAGGTGGCCTTCTAGGATCCTCGTCCCAGTTCCCACCCTTTGTTTTTGTTTTTTTTTGGATGAACAAAATCTTTAATGGCTATCCTTTACTGAAATTCTGCCATGCCCAAGAAAAGGTTCTGTTTACAGGAATACCAGTGACTTCCCTTAAATTCAGATTCAGATTCAGAAAACTTTAATGATCCCTGCAGGGAAATTGCTATTTAAGAACAATTTGTTCGTACAAGTGGCTCTTGCATGACGTCCACTGTGTGTGTCCATGAGGCCTGATAAAACACACTGAATGAAGACGTGTGAAAAGCCTAATTTTGGAATAACTGTTTACATCAGTGGATGTAATATAATATCTCACCCCTGTGCTCATGAAGGCTGGATGAACATGTGATGTAAACAAAACAGGGACCAGGTTTTCCTAGTGTTCACTATAGTGCTACTAGTGGTCACAGACTTCATTGGGGACCTATAAATCACTTCCACATCCCAGATTTGGCTTAGAGAAAATTTACATAAGATAAAAGGTCATTGGTTTACACTGGTTTTAGCGAGTGGTTTCACTTCCCTGCCATCTTCAATGAATTCAGAACTGCTTGTGGCACTAAACTGTGTCATTTGGAAGCAGCTGTCAATTCATGCTGCTTTTCCCCTGTGGCTCTAAATATTTACATCTGGCATGATGCTTAGAGCTCCGGCTCGAAACAGACACTTTGCCAAATTCAAAGTCCATTAGCCTCAAGTTGACATTCCTGACAGCTGCCGTGCATCATACATGAGACGCTCTGGCTGCTGAAGCCTTTGACGTGAAAAGGGCAAACTGCTCAGACTGCGACTGCTCAGAATTAAACTGACTTCAGTTGAGAAGGAAATGGTGCAACAGATCATATGCTTTTGTAAAACTAAAAATGACTCATTAGTTATAACACATAATCTGGGTTTGCCGATCAAATAATGAAAATCAGGCAATACAGTCTAATCAATGGACCATGACGTTTTTCATTTAAAGCAAAAGGGGAAAAACATTTCAGTGATACACTAATAGTATTTCTGGTACAGGATATTCAACACATCCAAGATATATTTACTGATACTGATATACTCAAAGCCTATGGAAATGATGAATGGGCTATAAACTTCCATCATTGCGAAGGCTGAAATATGCCAAAGACACTATGGCTGTTCTACAGTACAGTTCAGTACAACCTCTGTGGATTTCATCCTACTCACCTGTAATCAGGGATCTTCTCTGCCAGGCCAAAGTCTCCCACCACAGCAGTGAACATCCCGTTGTCACAGCGAACCAAACAGTTCTACAGAGGAAAACAGTGAGGAGGCGGGCTTACATCAGAGATCCTGATATGCTAAAATATACCAGATGATTACAAACCCACCTGAATTTCTAAATATTATGATAGATTACAACAGCCACTGTCAAAACCAAACTTTAAAGGTGCTATGGGTAGCATTTTTAAATGTCAGTGTGTCATGGTCAAGTTAATTGTGATACTTTGGTATTTGATCAAATTAGGTTAATGTGATTAAAGTTTATTCATACTGCAGTTCTGCATGAATAGAACAAATCAGGTCTTATTTTTGAAAAAGAAACAACCCCCCTAAACTACGCGGTAAGAAATCTAAGCAGCTGTGTCTGTAAAGGTCCTCAGCTTTCAAGCAGTGTTTTAGCGCAGCCTCCTGGTGGAACATTTTTAATCAAAATTCACGTTCATCATGTCATGACCTGAACTGTTTTCAATATTTATTTTTCGTTATTTTCATTTTGCTCAACATACATTTTGAGCCTCAATTTCTTTATTTCTGCCCTATAGTGGCATGTATTGCTCTTCTATGATACTACTATAAAAAAAAGTATCATAAAACGTGATGATATAAAACATTTTGTAACTTTTGTAGGAAGAAAAAAGATCATCATTTTGAACTTAAGATAGCTAAACACTTGAATAGATCAACATTATTGGCTGCAAAAGATATAAACATATTTAATATCAACTAAAATCCATATGACGATGACATAGATGCAACTGGTGACAGTTTTTTTTTTTAACCCAATCCAATCCAATGATTTCATACTTTAACCTTTCCAATTACTTGGAGGTTTTACAGCATAAAACTCACCAACAAACAAGTGAAGTTAACAAGATTTGTAAAATGTCACCACTGGTTTATGTGGGTAAATGCTGCGCTCTGTTTGTCCTACACTGTGTACTGTACCTTGGAGGTGAGGTCTCTGTGGAATATTCCCTTGCTGTGCAGGTACTGCAGCCCTCTGGCGATGTCGAGAGAAAGACCCATCCTGACTCCCCAGGACAGGTACAGATCGCTGTCCAGCAGCTGCTCCAGGTTCCCCCCATTTATATACTACAGAGAAGAGAGAAACACACACATGTAAGCACACACTTTAACAAATTAGCCTATTCATGTGTGAACCACAAATCAATACACAACAGCAACAGATATTTCTTATTTATGAGAAAAATTCCTCAAGAATCTTTGTGAATAACACATCAGTATAAGCCAATGTGTTAGACTGCTGAATAGAGGCTAGAAAACCCCACAACATCCATCAAATTTTATTAAAACAGTGACGCTGACAACTGCCATGCCATGAAATGCACACACACACACATACACACTGATTTATTCATGTGTGTAACACAAAACAAATGCACAATAGTCAGAGGCAGGCACAAAAACACATTAATTATTTATTAGCGATCATAATCTACACTGTCAGTTAGCTGACTTGTCTTCTGGTGTTGCCATGGATACCAAGCTCTCCCAGAATGTATAGGGATGTATGTAGTGTTTTTTGAAGGGTGATGTACCAGTGCTCATAATTTTGGTAATGTGTGAGGGGAAAAGTTTCAACAAGGGAATAGCAGCCAAAACAATATCAACTTCCAAAAGAAATATATGTATTTTAAGAAAAATATGACTACATACAGTGCTTATATTTCATCTAGCTTTGGGCCACACATGATAAAACAGTTTTTGAAGGACTAAGAGAAGCCTTCATCAAAGTGTTGGAGTGTGTTCACAATAGTTTGGATCAGAGAAAAGAGAAAGGACGGCCGAGATGTGGAGCAGACGAGGAGACAAGACAGATGGAGAAAAATGAAAAAGTGGAGGTGGTGTGTTCAAGACTGAAAGAGCCAGAGGACAGAGAGGAATAAAATGATGTTTTTTTTTTTGTTTTGTTTGTTTGTTTGTTTGTTTGTTTTACCTCAGTCAGAGCGTGAAGTTGACCCTCGTGGACACAAACCCCAAGAAACCTGAAGAGATGGAGAGAGATGGGAAGATAAAATTAAAATGTGTTGAAAAGTCAAAGTTTTATCGCTGTTTCCAGACTCCTGTGTCTCTCTCATTGTCACATCCTGGATTTATACTGACACTTTCATAATCTATCTCTTCTGTCTTTGCCTCAGTTACATGTCAACATTTTTGCTTGCATTTGTTTCTGCAACCTCCATCTGTGATATTCATATTTATTTCTTCACTAAATAGGAAGACATTACAGCTGAAATATCAAAGGTTTTGGATCCGCCGTGGTAAGATACGATGGAAGTGTGTGTGTGTGTGTTGGTGTGTGTTTCTCTGTACGGCGCATACCTGAGTATATTAGGGTGGCAAAGCCTGTTCATCAGCTGCACCTCTCGTAGCATGTTGGCCTTGTTGCTCGCCAGCGTGTTCATCTTCAGCGCCATCACCTGGCCTGTGATCCGGTGCTGCACCTGGAGAACGAGCGGAGCGTCTTCAGGGGGGAAACAAGCAGGCAAAACACTGGGAGAATCACAACTTTTTTTTTAAGACTCTCAGCCCCTGTAGGAACACGACAGCAGCTTTTTGGGCGATGGCAGAAAGTTGACCAAAAATGTTTCTGCAGCTGTCAAGATGCAAGAACCAGGTTTTTGTCAGGGTCAAGGGTGAAGTTCATCATAGGGGAGATAATGTAGGACTGATGGGACTGATGCTCGTCCATCAGTCCCCCGTGAAGTGCACAACAGAGCATCTGGCGCTTGTATGGTATAAATGTGATTAAACAGAAAGATCTCACTAATCCTGTGGATGCAGTCCAACTGTGTACATACAGAGGAGGGACAAAGGAAAGGAAAACCCGACATCAAGTGTGTTCGTAAGGCATTGAGCCACCACAAACTGTCAGAGCAGATTCAGTGCTCCTTGGTATAGATGACCCAAACTCTACTGGAGAGATGAACATCATTCTTCCGAAATATATCCCCTCATTTGGTGTTCTGATGAGATGATGAACACGGTGGTCCAAAAGCTCCCACAGTTATTCAGCTGGGTTTAGATCTGGTGACTGAAGGCCACAGCATCTGATTTCCCATCATTTTCATCCTCATCAAAGTGTTCAGTGAGCCCTGGTGCCCTGTGGACGGGGGCGTGGTCATCCTGGAGGAGACCACACCCATCAAACAGGATAAAGGGGATCACTCAGACTGACTTTGTATTGATTTGCAGTGAGCCTTCCCTCTAAGTGGACAAGTGGACCCAAACCATGCCAGGAAAACCTGACCGCATCACTTTGTTCCACATCTCTGCAGACGAGTACCGATGGTTTTTGCATCACTGAACTCTCAAATGTGTATCTGTCTTTGTAATGAGGGGTTTATGCACTGCGACCCTGCTGTAATAACCCTCTCTGTGTACTGTATTGCTCGGTGAAGAATGGTCCTCCATCCCTCCAGTAGAGACAGAAAAAAGAGCTTAGCAGTGGAACGGCAGCAGCAAATCTGTTGATTCCTTTCCAGATGAAGATGGTCAGTTATGTAATCATGAATTCATAAATGATGGATTGGCACCCACAATGGACTGCAGGCTGCTTCTGGCAAGTCAAAATAAGAACTGAAATAGCATACAGATGGTAGAAAAATCCATGAAATGATACCAAATTAATTTAGCACAAATTAAAGGGATAGTTCACCCCGAAAAATTATATATATACAAACATAGATCAGTGCCATGCAGTGAGGCAGCTGGATGTTACAAAAAAAAATAAATACTGTTTTTCATTCACTTAACATGGTAAGAGATGAACAGATAAGCAAACAGATGAACGAATGAAACTCAGCAGAGCTAATTCTTCTGGTCCAGAATCTGCAATAAAGGGCACAACCAGAAGTGGGCGTGGCCATGTGTCAGACAACTTCAGCTACACGCCGAGTCCTCAAGTTGCAACAAAATTGCTACTCTGCAGCAACTTCACGGCTGAACTGGACCAAAGCGGGCGAACTATTGGTATGAAAGTGCCCTTATGCTCTGAAGATGACCTGCTCGCTAGCAGGTTTACGTCAACTAATCTGGAGTTACTCGTCAGAGCACATGCTGAGACTGCAGCATTTAGGTAGGAGACAGTCATCGGACACGGCGTGCCCTTCTCTATGTGACACTGACGCTCAAATAATTCGAGGAGCTTTACATCGGCCAACAGTTGCTGGCGCGTTTTTTTGATCTTTCATGCACAAAATCTATATGAGTCATCACATAATCACAGGTTTCAAGAAATTATTCTGTGTGAACGCTTAAAGCAATTATTAATGAACAACCATATCATATTTCAAGGTTTCTGTGTGCATCTGGCTGTATTGACGCAAACCTTATTCCTATCACAGCTCCATCAGTAAATGGAGATTATACATAAATAGGAAGTCTTTCCATAGCATTAATGTGCAGATAAAGACACTGTTGTCCTCCAGTCAAGAGCTTCACTTCACAATTTACTGAAACTAATTACAATTGCTCTTGAAGATACAGTATTTGTGATGCTGCCGAGTTATTACAAATATTGAAGACAAGAAGCCAGGCTCCATCCATGACAATGGATTCACTGTGACTTTACAATGAGCAACTGCACAGGATGAGTGGAATTTTGTAAAGGACAATGATTCAAATCCTTGCTGAGCTTTATTATCATCATCATTATTATTATTATTCAAAAATTAAGCTTTATATCCCACATGATTAAAAGACAGTTTGATGATGTCCTACTTGGGGACAGAGATGATCCTGCCCTGAGCAAGAGCCTGAACCAGTATTACATGGCCCACTGCAGGACCAGAGGCCAGGACTGAGAGGACCACAGTCCCAGTGCCTGCATAAGCTCCACTGACTATGGCTTTTATATGAAGATCACACTCACTTCAAACTGGTTCAACTTACTCAGAGTTGAACTAATTCTAATCAGATGATCTGATCTGGAGCTGAAAACTCAGCTATACCATTTCAAACTTAGAGTTAGCTTTCAATCATGTTATTAGCACTCAGCTAGATGTTTAAGTATTTTTTCCTGGTCTTTATAGCTGGACGTGCCGGTGTAATTTCATGAAATTCTATGAAAAAAGCACAAAGTTTGAAACACAGACTATAACTATGAATACAAGGCAATGTTAGTCCATCACAAACTGAACAGCATTACAACAGCCCCAACTGGAGCCCTGTGATGGATTGGCTCCCTGTCCAGGGTGTTTCCTTGCTTTTTGCCCAGTGCATGCTGGGATAGGCTCCAGCAACCCGAGACCCTTCTCAGGAATAAGCAGATATGGAAAATGGATGGATGGGTGGATAGCAGCAGTTGGTGCTATCGATCCATCCATTTTCTCATGTTCATCATTTGAAAAGGTTGGGTGAGGTTAAGATGAAACAACTAAAACAACTTTGTTTAAGCAGTTAACACAGCTTGGTTAGGTTACAGAACACTACAACCTGTTTACAGTCATGTCTCCTTCACATAATCTTTTTGTGATGGGAAAATAAATTTCTCTCATTTTATTGACATTTTAAGACACTGTGCTGCACGAAATTTCAGAGGATCAGGCTGGAATACGCTCTTCATGCATTTGGTGCTGCAGGTTGGCCTCCGGTCATGTGTTGGTGGACGGGTCACTGACTGGCAATATGTGTGTGTATCTGTGTGCATTTGTGTTTGTGTGTGCGTGTGTGTGCATGTGCGTCTGTGTGTGCATGTGTGTCTGTGTGTGTGTGTGTGTGTGTGTGTGTGTGTGTGTGCGTGTGCGTGTGTGTCTGTGTTTGTGCATGTGTGCGTGAGTGTATTAATAGCAGCATAGCACTAATAGGCTTTCTGGATTTCCCATCACTCCTCCTGATCTGCACAAATCCACTGGACCATTACTGGCATCACCTATCAGCAGACAGGAGGAAGGCACGCACTCACGACTACGTTGCCCTGAGCCAAGACACTTTCACCTCCTAAGTGTCCTGAGCAAATCCTCTGCAGAAATAAAGTTTAAAAACAATCACTAATGGACAGGCTTGAAGTATTATACCACTGTAACTTTATTGATCAGATTCGCCAGTCAAACGAAGCATAATGCTGTAAAGTGGCTTCTTGTGCTGCCTTGTGTGTTCACTAAAGAAAATACACGTCATTACACAAGTCATAAATGATCTTAGGCAGCAGATGTTGATACAATAGCCTGTAGCAATGTTGATGTGGTGTCAAATTGAAAGGTAAGATGATGTCCATTGTCGCCTATATTGTAAAAATTTGAAATTTTATGCAGAGACAAAACCCAAAGCTGCTCTAATAAGAAATATTTTACAAGACCGAGTTTTTTAAGGGCTGTATTTCAGTGTAGTGGCTATAGTTAGGGATTTGGAAATGTGCCTGCATCCTTGCAGAAAGTCGGTCTGGGTAGTGACACAACTTCTGTCTCCAATTCTCTGTGAATGAAGCAGCTCTACAACCTGTCTATGGATATCTTTAAGAAAACAAAGGCTCTTCTGTTTGTAGGTTTGACCATAATCTTAGAGACTGGCCTGTCTGGGATCATAGGAACAGCAGGAGCTCTGTTTTATGGTAGATTTTCCTCTATAACCATGTAGGCTGGGTCATCCCTGACTCAGACCTCTTATCTCTAACATGGTTGTTAGAGTAAATACACTGCAGGTGTTTGCTGACACACCTACACTGAGAACAGTGGACAGAGCAGACTGGAAAACAATTTCTTTCCACAATGTTATATCCTCTGTTTGAAGGCAGTGGAATTTATTCTATAAATTAATATTTGCTCTTAGCACAAAACTTAATAAAATATATTTTTCCCCCCAAAGATTTAAGCTATGCATTAATTGAATTATAAAACTATTACAGACTGGATGTTCCAAAACAGATATAAGATTGATTTGAAAGTGAACTCTTCAAATACGACACACTGACAGGACACCATCAATGAGGAGGGGCCTGACCAAGGTGGGATTTTTGGATCCCAAAGCTGGAGCAGCAAAACTGCACACCACTGATAATGACCTATTGAGACAGTGTCACTCCCCCACACCGCTCAGTCACATTTAGATTCTAATTCATAAGAGCGATGACAAAATGTTGAGGCCAGTTTGGATGACAAATTTTGTTTTCCATGTTAAAATTGTCAGATAAATTGGTATCTCTGCCTCTTCTGCAATGGATTTTCAAACCATCCAAACCACCATTCAAACCATCTTTTGACTGGATTCCACACACATTTATAATTTGTGTTAGCTTTAGAGTTATCCTGGGATTCAGGGGAGAGTTTTAGTGTCCCATGATAGTCAAAATGCTATTTCAGAGGTTTTTCATTCCTGACATGAATAAATTCTGAAGGAAATTTTGGCATTAAAAAAGTCAAACTTAAAGATACTGAACACAGGCTTAAAATATCAACTATCAGGAGCTTCAACCAAAAAGTATAGGCCTTCAAAAACTTTGTTCCCTGCCTTTTCATATCAAAGTCTCTGGGTGTGTGGCCAGTTTTCAAATCATAAGAGTGGAGGAATGTGCTCTGTCATTCACTCTGCTTGAACCTTCACCCTGAGCAAACATTCAAACAGCCTCATTAAATTCCTTTACATATTCAATAAGTTGTACATGTGGATGTTATGTCTCTGATACATTCATCTGAAGTTAATTAGCACTTGTTTTTGGTTTACAGCACCAACAAATACCTATCATGAGGACAGTAAAATAAAAAAATTGCACTTTCAGGGACTGTAGACATCACAGCCAATTCTTATTAATAGTAAAACTAATTCCTATTTGCATTAGGACAATAGGAGAAAAAAAATCTATAATTAAGCCTCTATCAGATTAGTATTACAAAATACTTCTGGATAAGTAAACATATTTTTTCTACAAATACATGTCTGCATATATCCACACTGCACACTCAAATGCATGTGTGCACGCTCTCACAAACACACACACACACACACACACACACACACATGTATATACTAGGTCAAATATAATAAGCCACTATGAGACAGTTACCTATGCTTGCTGTCAGATTACAAAAAGACACTATGATGTCCAGACACACACACACACACACACACACACACA
>OMLF01050470.1:0-13939 GCA_900302615.1 Holocentrus rufus
TGTGTGAAGTACCAGCTGTGTATTCTTTTCAGCCCATTCAGTAGAGCACAAGCTTTCATTAAACCCAATAGCAAGAGCTGTGAAGCACCATTTGTACAAGTTGAACAGAGCAGAACAGAACTGTCCTCTCTGCCTTTTACCTCGCTGTCTGTTGTGAGCAAAAAGTGGTGATTATTCTCTATGTGATGACTGTTTGTCCGACTGACAGGAGGCAGCAGCATCCTGATTTCTTTTATTCTTTTTTTTTTTCTCAGTTGACAGGAATGTGTGGCGATGCAGAAGTGAGGCAGAGACGCGTTGTGATTTCTGTCATCGACTGAGCTCAGACTAGCTGAATCGAAAACTGAAGCCACTGTGGCTGAAACCATTAAGACGATGTTTCAGCTAAGAACTAAAACTACGACCATCATTGAACTATGAAGGAGATACATAGATAGACTTGACGGCCCCAACCAAGTGTTCATTTTGCGAATGAAGAGTAGGATGCACCTTCAACTTGAAATATTTACACAAAAATGACTTGTATAGATTGCTGCAATGTATTTTCATTCCATAAACATTTCATTAACATTAATGTTTTGTACTCATTTGATGTATGCTTTCTGTCTTGTGTGCACAAATACATCAGCACTCGCCTTCTCTACTTTTCTGAAAAGCGAAAAAGTTTTGTTAATTCATATAACAGACGTGTGTGTCCATATATATCTATATCTATCTATCTAGATAGGTAGATAGTTCGTAAAATGGATGTGGCAAAAAGTACACTAAAAGGTCCAGAGATTTTGCTAAAGCTAAACCAAAACAAACAAAAAAGAATGCAGTATAAGTAATTGACGTGTTAGTTTTAAGACTTAGGCTCAAATAAAATTAATGAGCATGTCCCAGTTAAAGCGGAAGGCATAAATCTACAATCTCATCTGGATTGACGTCATCCTAGGCAATCCCACAGAGCAGCTTCGTACCCAGAGCGTCTGGTTTGCTCATCTTTTTCTCTAGCAGGGATTCTTTGGTGAACACCACGGCGTGGAGTTGGCTGAGAGCGCTGAGCATCAATCCAAGATGTTGACATGGCTCACGGTCCACTCTCTCGCCACGGCCGAACAAATGTGGTAGACTCAGACTCAGAAGTTGACTCAGAGACACTGACTCATGAACAGAGGATGGATTCTGGTCAAAGATATTAGGAAGGTAACGTTGGAATTGAAATGTTTGGAGGCTGGTGCCAAGTGCTTTAAAAAGTGATGCACACATGAAAAAAATATCCATTCATATTCAAATGCTAAGCAGCTCTGTTTGTGGATATGTTGGCTGAATTGGCTTTATTATAAATTGCACAAGCAGTAAAAACGAGACAAATATTTTTCATTCTTCTGGTTTGAATGATTGTCATCCATCACAGAACTGTCACTATGCAAGGTACACCCAGAGACCAGAACAGAAGGGGATTTCAGTATCTCCATTAAAGTTTAGTTCTTCCTACATCGTGCGACGGTTCTCCCAGGACAGGCGCAACATGTTAACCAAAAGTCTTCTCTCCTCCCATGCTGAATGATGTCATCTATTGCATTCGCCTGTGGCAGTTCTGCACCTCGGGCACGGGAATGTCAGTTTGTTCTTGGGAGAAGCTTTTGTGGCAGAGTCTTACCGTCCATCACAAAATTGCCACAGTTTGTGGTGCCGGGCGCGCAGGTTTTGAAGGGAAAGAAAAGAGCTGATTTGATTAGTCATGACTGAGGTCAGGCCCACCTCGCGCAGCGTTTCCCTCCTTATCCAATCCCATTTCCAACTGCGCCGCAGGTGTGCAGCGTCCCTCTGGCCGTGAAATCCCCAAAAATCAGATACCACGCCCTGTGCCCTCACGCTGCGCCTTCGACTGCACGACCGCGCCGCGCGCCATTGATTCACAAAAATAGAGCCGTTTATGCCCATTGCAACCAATCAATCCTCGTTTTAAACAAAATCTGCTGAATAATGTTTCATAGTTTCAGCCGCACGAAAACCGTCTGTATTGATAATTATAGCTCAAAAACACAGAATGTGGAGTAAGCAGAAGCAGAATCGAAAAGGCCTCTTTGAAATATCAATATTCTTTGGAAACTTTGAGATGTGCTAAAAATAATGAACCTGCTCGAAAATTGCTACTGAGTGATGTTTTTTTTCAGCCACGGGCTAACAACAATGGTTTACTTGATGAAACAAAAGCACACAGCTGATCAACAGAAAATTACCTCGGTCCTTTTGCCCCAACAGACTAAGATGATAGGCGTACTTGTTTTGTTACCTCCCTCTCTTTTGAATTAGACTGATAAGTGATGGCTCAGATTGCCAGAGACACTTCACATTGTCCTGCGGAACTCCAGTGCAGTGACGCGATTGCAGATGCTTTGCGAAAAAAAAAAATCGGTGATTACTTATTGGATTACCCGTAAAAATATTGATGAAAGATTTAGAATTTTTAATTATTTAGACAAATATCCACACAATCCCTCTAACAAATAGGCAAACACTGTCTGTTTACCGTCTAACTACCCCAGTCTGAGTGACACATATTAATATTGTTTGTGCTGCTATCTTTGGAACAAGATATTGGCAACACATTCTCTCATTTTCATCATCATCAGCAGCAGCAGCAGCACGATCCACCAGCTCTTCTTCTTTACGCTCAGTGATGTTGCCATTATCATCATTGCTTGATCCATTAAGCCCATCAGTTTTTCTTTGGCTGGACCAGGTGTGTGTGCATTTGTTTGTGTATGTGTGTTTCGGCATGCGTGCGGGTGATGGTGCATTTGCGTGTCTCCTGTCTCCTTGACTCATTCTCACGGCAGGCCTATGGGGAGACCGCCACCCACACACTTTTCCCCTAGATGTTGTGTGTGTGTGTGTGTGTGTGTGTGCATGTGTGTGTACCGTATCACCGAGGGAGGCTTTCTCTGAACTGAATAGAACAGGACCTGTATGAAAAGAGCCTGAATGGTTTAGTGTTAATTTGGGTGCAGGGATAAAAGGATTTTAGATCACTGGGCTTAGTCTGGGTTTTAGAACGCTGTGTGTGCTTTGTGTGTGTGTGTGTGTACGTGTGTGCGAGTGTGTGAGGAGAGAGGGTGAAGCAGAGTGAAATAGGGAGGGTATTTGGGGTAAAAAGATACAAGAGAAGGCAGGATTTATGATCTGGAAATGTAATGTATTTTGTATGTTTCATTTTGAAACTTTCAAAAGAGATAGAAGAGAACTTTCCAGGTTTTAGCAACTTCCTTGCAAAGTTCAAGCTGAAATAATAGAAATAGAATGTAGTTTAAGTAAGATACAATTTATTTATTTTATTTATTTTTGGGTCAGTTTCATAGTTTTCTGTTTATCCCACCTATCCCACCGGGATAAAGTGTAACATTTTTCTCCCTCTGCTTTATGATAAACTGGTAAACAACTGGGATGTCTCACAAGTGGGCCTCCAATGTGTAATCACAGCCAAGACAGGTCTCTTCCTTGGGTGTGAAATTAATTCAAAGTACAGCATTACAAATAAACCCAAACCAGTGGGTGTTATGTGTTCTGCTTCATTCAGTTCATTTTGTCCCCCAAGCCCCACTGTTCCTGTACAGTATATCCCCAAGCTTACTGCCAGAGGAAATTGCTTTTCACTTTCGAAACCTATTTTTATATAAAACCATAGCAAGCAGTGAGATTTTGCACTCTGCTTTTAGAGTCACACACATTTGTTATTCATTGTAGCTATTTTTCTTTCCCGCCGTCTCCTTTGTTCTGCCATCTCCTTTGTTTCTGTTTGTGGAGCTGATTCAGTCCAGTCAGACAACAAAGAGCGTGCAGTTCGTTTTTTCTTTTTTCTTTTTAGCTTTTTGGTTAGTTCACTGTCTATCCATCTCATGGCCTGGTGTGTGTGTGTGTGTGGATGTGTTGTTAGTTTACCTAAAGAAATATAGCCACCTGAATAGTTTAAGCTTGAGATCAGCAGTGTGAAACTTGAAGTAATTCGCCTGTGACTGCTGGGTTACAGTGTGTGTGTGTGTACATGTGTAATAATCAAGAGCGGAGGGTCGGGGAGTGCCAGGTGGCCGGTGTTTATCCATGCTGGGATGTTGGCATTGAGACCTTGGCACCAAACTCACATCCAAAACACACACGTACACTCACTCACAGATTCAGTCAGCGCCCTGATGCCAAGCCTTGAAAGAAAACTATCTGCGTGGTCAAGTCACCCATGAATATTCTCTCTCTCTTCTCTGTAACTGTTTAGGTTTGTCTTTTTGTCTCTTTTCTCCACCTGCCTCCTCCTCCTCTCCGGCCCCGTCTCCCTCTTTCCTTCCCTCCGTCGCGTTCTTCCCGTGATTCAGACTCCTCATGCCCTCAGAGCCCATCTCTGTTCATTAGCCATGCTCTCCAGCAGCGCTTGTTTGGTTAATGTCACATTGATTTATACACACACCAACTGTGAGAGGCCTTTTCATATACTGGCCTAACTTCCTTAATGGCCCTGTTTCCCTACATGCAGAATGGGAATTACTAGAACGGGCATTCCCCATTCATACCAACTTTGCTGAGTGGTCATTCAGCCCGCACCCTAAAGTTGATCATGATTGGATTTTTTTGTAAGATAAGACTGAACAGATGAAAGTCGTAGCAAAGTGCTGTTGCAGCAAATAGTAGTAACAGGACAGAGCAAATAAAAATAGAATTTACAAGAATGGTGCAAATGGGGGTTATATGTAGACATATTCAACTAAGAATTTCAAAACCACAAACATTAAGTAGCAAAGTAGGAGCGAAAGTATGAATAAAATATGGATTACAAGCAACAACATGACATTACAGGTCAACATCACAAGTGTGTGATCCACTGCTCTCCTTCTCCTGCCTTTTGTGTCAACAAATCATAGGAGACAATCACGCCCTTTTTATTTACCGAGGGATAGATCATATGAAATGATATGTATGTCATCACATCAAACAATTAAAATGTTCATTGAGAGATGCAAAGTAGTATAGCTTCAGGTCAAGATCATAACAAGTATCCGATCCACAGTATTTCTATCAGTTTCCTTCATCTTGTGTAAAAATTTCAACACCAAAGAAACAGATCCCCCTTGGCTTCAAAAATACAAAATATCCCATACTTAAACCCACACAGTAATATATTATGATCAGATATAGAATGGGCGCTCACAGGCGCTGTGGGTTCTAGAGGGTTAACTCAATGTTGCTGAGGTAGACAGGATTATTTTTGGACCTGTTTCATTGAAGCAACCACAAATTTATCTACTTCACAGTAAATTTTAGCCACACTGGCTTCCTGTGAAAACAGGGAAAGTAGACTGCTAATAGTGCTCTATTTAAATTTTCTGTCTTTTGGAGATGATGCCAGTTCACTTGTATCACTTATATCAACACAGTGTGTACTTAGTAAGTGATGGGATGGTGCTCTGGATCTACTGGGGACACCTGGATCATTTTGGTGTCTGTTCTCATCGCTCAGTGTGTAGGTTAACCCATGGGCCAATCTTCCAAAAAGCCAGTGTACCATTATGTGATGGAAGTGTGAGAAAGCTTATGTTTGATGGTGAAGAAAGCAGCATTTCAGTGAGCAGTGGAGTTGAGCTGAACTTTTGACTCGGAAAACAACGGACATTTCCATAACAGTATTGTCTACAGAAGCCATCTGAAACGATTCCAATAGAGATTAGTGTGAGTGTGATGCTATAAGGAATGGGCCTTTCTGTTTACTGTAAATCTATGCCTGTGGATAAAGTGGAGTTCTGTACTTGATGGAAACAGCATAACTCAATAGCAGCAAGGGAAACTTCATACAGGAAAACATTCCAGGAGGCCAGTGGGCTCCGTCTGTGGAAACACACACAAAGGTACACAGTCACATGTGAAATCACACGCACTCACAGAGGTACATAGAGACACGCTCACATGTGCAAATGAGGCGCAGAGGTGCACACAAACACACAGGAATACACACAAAAACATGCACAGATCCAAGTTTAATGAGGAAAATACAGAGAGCTTCAGAGTTAATGAGGAAAACATTCCAGGTGGGGCAGGGAAGTCTGAAATGTTTCACACATGCCAACATATATACACACATGCACAGTACACACGCACACACACATGCGCACACACACACACATTGGAAAGCTCATTACTTTGATCAATTGAGTAGCTGCCATGGTTGCATGACAAATTGAATTGCTGCCTCTATAATTCGTAACCTGTGGCCTTGTAAATTCAGCAGTTTTTGTCATAATTAGTTCTCTCTGTCTCTCTCTCTCTCACTTTTTTTTCTATTTTCTAGCTGAGTCTAAATTTCTCACTCCGTTTTTCTTGTTATTTCAGTTGCGTCTCTATTTATCTCGTTCTTTATTCTTTGTTTTGGTCCCCATTTGCTAACGCCTTGCTAAACTTCTAGCGATTGTCCCCCCTCCGTCTGTCTGTCTCTCTCTCTATCTCATTTGTAACCTTTCAAATTATTCTCCCTGGTACTTTTAGCTCCGTGTATGCGGCTGGAGGCAGCCAGCCCTGAGCCAATGAGCCTGGCATTTGAAGGTCAGCTGCACCAGCGAGGCCCACAGTCGTCACTCTGGCCACGAAGCATTGATCAGACTACAGAGCCGAGGAGAGGAAAAAGTAACAGACACGCTCACTTTGCATATGCAGAGCACACACACGCACTCACACACGCCGATGTCTCCGTCTCTATAGTGCATGAAATCAAACAACCAAGATCAAATCCATGGAAAGTGATGTCGTTTCCTGCCTTTACTATTTAAGCTGCTTTTGTTTTTGTTAGGTGTTGGGTTCTCTTAAATGCCTCCAGCCTAAGAATTAAGTTTAAAACAAAATTTGATTGAATGGTTTTGAATTTCAGTCCCACCTGGAAAAAAGCTTGAAGCCCCTGTGCATAGGATATTACAGCAGTATATCATTCTCAAATTAATTTTGATAGCATGGAATAATGGCCGAAGAAAAATGAGACCAGCGCTGTGTAAATTGATTTATTTAACGTCTCGCTTTCTATGTGTTAATTCAATTTGCCACCAGGTATGGTTTTCCTTGAATTGTGCAAGCCTCACTGACTGGTGCAAAGATATAGATTCAACCAAAACAGAAGGAGGACTCACTTTGAATTGATCACCTTGTTCATACTTGAACAAATACAGTGCAGATGCAGTCCAGTCCTGCAGTGCCTAGCTGGGTGAGAACCATCGACTGACGTTTCCAAAATAATGATTGATGTAGAGATGAGAGTACTGGAGCGTGACTTTTGTTGCAGCAGTTTGACACGTGACAAGATTATAATGCGGTAAAAACGTGTTGTTGAGGAGCCAATGAAGCAGATAGCAGCATCTGTGGTAGCGTCCATCTTTGAATTTTATCAGACCTAGCATCAGTAACTAAGGAGGGGTGGGAGGTAACAGAAAAGTTGCATTGTCAAGAATGATAACCAGTAGATGAACTATCCTTCAGGATCAAAGTTGTCTGTGAGCGAAAATGCTTCATTAGCATTGCCCAAACTTAAAACTGCTTTTCTGGCTCAATCTAGCTGTAACTAAAATATGTTTTTTGTCATGCATAAATTAGTCACTACAGTTACAACACACTGTGATACTAAGTGGATGCAGCAGTGACATAAAACACTAAACGCTATGGGACTCAATCAGTTGCCACAGTAATCCAGTGTCAAAGTCTCCTGGTAGCAGCTTTAATAAAAAGACATCTTGTGCTCTTGTCAGGTGCAGCTCCAACATAAATTGGTCCGCTGTGACCAACTATAACCAGCCATAAGCCATAATTTAAGAGACGCTGCTCCGAAAACTAATGACACATGCCTTCACAAAGTCTTTCAGTGAAATGTCAAAGTGAACAGCATGTGGGAGAATAAGACAGTAAATCAACCGCATGCCTTTACAAGACTTCAACAAACAAAATGCTGACAGAGAGGCACCAATCTAACCATCTTAAAGAGTGTGTGTGTGTGAGGGCGCAGTGCATGTTTCTTTTTTTTTCTCCTTTTGACACACAGTGCAAAGCAGGAACACACAGTACAGAAGCTTTGTGTGTGAACACTGCTGTCACACAGCACGGAAAGCCATCAAAATCCCTGAATCTGTCACTCAATCTCCTTTCAAGGTTAGAGACGAAGAAGAAAAATAACAGACAGATTAGAGAACAGTAGCGTCGGTGGCGGCGTGCCATGTTTTTGTTTCCACTGTATATAGAAGCGTCATTTTCCTCTCCTCCTCTCTCTTTCTGTCTTTCTTTCTCTCCACCTAACTGTGCCTGTGCCAGTCCTCAGGTTTCTCTGTTGGAGTCACTGCGAGGTGAAAAGGTGGCAGCCCTAAGGAAGAGCTGTGTCTCGTCTTGTGTGCACATGCTCCAATGGAAAGATGATAGTCTTGAGGTAGATGGTCTTTCTTATCCTTCTGCTTTGTCTCCTGCGGTGCCCTCCTCTCATGTCGCGGGCGACAAGCTGAGGTCCAACTCCAGATTGTTTCGACTTCTGCTGGCAGACTACTTATGAAGAAATATATGCGCCTCATGGGATTATACCAGCCCTATTTTATCGTCTCTAAATTCTCTGTTAGTTCTCGGCTTGATTTTACTGATTACTTCTAAGGCTTAGCTGGCCCTTGATCCTAGATACAGTACATCTCAGATCTTTCAACCTTTTATGAGCTGGACTACAGCCTGAAATCCTAAAACTGGGTCCTCCTGGCTGTTCTGAAGTCGATATTGCAGACCAAAGGCAGCTGAACTTTTGCTGCCCCGCCCCCAGGCCCTGACACATCCTGTCCGAGGAGTTAAGGCTGGCAATTACGAATAAAAAAAAAATATTATTAAAGGAAAATTCTGCCCTGAAACACATGAATTGGTGACATACATTGTGTTTCTGATGTGGTTTTGATTTTCTTTGGCAGTGGTTCTCAATTCTGGACCTCGGGACCCTACTGCTGGTTTTTCATCCTACTTGCGTAGTAATTTGCATTCACATGACCTTCCTGAGGGCCAGGATATAGAACCACAGTTTTACGGTATAATTTCACTTTTCCATTTGTAAAATGTCCAAATGCGATGCACATAGATAGCAGCTGCAGCTACAGTGGGGTTTGGTGGGAGAAAAAAAGTGAGCTCTCCCTCTTCTATGCTGGATTTCTCCCTGTATATTTGTTTACCATTGCTGCAAATTAGTGAATCTACAAAGAAAACCTTGCTGGTTTATTTTTAGGAGTGGACATCAAAATCTGACAGCTAACGCTTCTGTTTTAGATACTGTTTTAGATACTTTTTTTCTTATAAAACATCATTGTGGCTGTGGTGACAGCGACATCAGTGGATAAACTGTTGGCTAGTGGGGATAACAAAAATATAATATCAAACATCAAAACGACACCAGAAACACAATATATTTTTTTAAAGAGTGTTAATGTCTTTTGAGGTGGAATATTTTTCCTTTAATATCTTCAAAGACATCACAAGTAGATGACCAATATATCATTGTTTTGTGTGGGTTCCTGAGGGCCGCTGAGGAAGTAATGTCTGTAACCATGGAGACAGACTCTCATAGGCCTGAAAGCACTAGAGGTGAGCCGACTGGCCCGACAAAACTGACATATTCTCCAGTACAAATATTGTGTGTTTTTTGACTGCGATTGTCATCTGATGGTTTTGGACTTACACACATTTGTTTGTGGACGGACCAAGGCATGGTGAGCTCGGTTTGGACAGATGTAAACCTTTTACAAGAAAGTCGTAGACTACAAGTGACAGACTTAAACTACAAACCACAAAGAAATTACATTACATGCAATCAGCGTAGCATCTCTGAGTGCTATTCAAGTTTCCATTGTTTTTGTTTTCGTCTTTTCTTCCTATTAAATTTTCAATTCCTGTCTGGCATTCCTTTCTGCATTGATAGTAATGTTTAATTGTTTCTAAAGCATCACAGCTTGTTACAACAGTTTAAAACTGTTTGTAACAAGCTGGTATTAATATATTATGTTCTTTTTGTAAGTGTGCGTGTGTATGTGTCTATGCCAAAGCGATTATTATTATATATTTTTTGGCACTTCTGCTTTATTTGACAGTGACAGTGTAGACAGACAGGAAACAAGGGGATGACATGCAGCAAAGGGTGCGGGTTGGATCAGCTCTGCGCCCCATGGAGATAATGTGTGGTCCTCACTCTGCACGGTGAGCCACTGGAGTCCCTCGCGCCTAACTGATTATGCGTGGGTTTGTGTCCGCTCAGACAGTGATCCGGACCGTGCTGGCATGTGCCCCATGTATTTACGCTCCCAAAAGCGACTAATTAAATCTTTCCATCTTCTTTGCCTCTCCTCTTTGCTTATTCCTTCCGACATTCCTCCTCCGCTCCTGCCTCTTCTCGTTATGCACTTTCCCTTCCTACCTTGTTTTTTTTTTGCCTCACCCCAATATTTTCTCTCAGCTGATTCCTCTCTTATTCCACTGCTGCTGATGTGTCAGAGGCAGGGTAGGCGAGTCTGCGGTGTAGTCATCACTAATTCAAAGCAAACATGGGCCTTTATTTTCCTCTCCAGTGCATGATGCATCCATTATTCACATTTCTTCACAAAGATGTCTCTAATTGCTAGCACATGCGCACGCATGCACGCACGCACACACACACACACACACACACACACACACACACACACAGGCACATTGTGTGCTGCTGCTGTTGGATGAAAACCTTATATCTCCAAAAGGCCAACTTTTCAGACTCTCTCTCTCTCTCTCTCTCTCTCTTTCTCTCTACAGTCTCCCTGATTACAATGGGCTTTGTACCTCTTTACCTCCAATCTGTTTCCCTGTAAATTCACCTGACCTGTCTATCGACTTAATGTCATGCATGCTGCCTAATAACAGTTATCTTAATTGAAATCTATGCTGGGCTGCAGGATTGACTTTGGCCCGGAACAACTGGGGAGTGATTTATGAATTTCCTGCTCCTCCACTATTCTCTTTGTGTTTTGGCCCACAGAAACCTCACCTATCCTTTTTGTGTTGTCTAATTTTGCCATTTGCTCAGATCATATTACTGGAGCTTACAGGTTATAGTCAGTAAATGACGAGAATGTCATCCTCCCTCTTAGTTCAGCAGATTATACAGATATAATACCAGTAGTTCTGATTTAAATGTCATTTATATTTTCCCTCTACAGCTTAACTCTTATGTTGCTATTTTATATGCACAATGTCTTTAGTAATGGTTCTTTATCTGCATTCCTGTGTCCTAAGTCCAACTTAATTATTCCTTTCAAATATCAAAAATCTCACACTATCAGTTAGTGCCAAAATTGCAGCATAATTATCCTTATCAGTCAACTACAGAACTAGGCTGCAGATATGCAGATGTGCCAGCTGCACATGGCAGGAATCAGCTTGTTTTCTTCTATTTTGCCTTGTAAATTCTGAATGTCTATCTGATAGCTCTGAATACATTTTGCGTCCTTGTTATCTCCACCAGGAGATCATGCTTTTGGTCGGGTGTGTCTGTGTGTCTGTTTGTGGCTAATCTCGTAAACTCCTGGGCCTATCAGCCTAAAATTTTTGTGCAGTTACGATTGTGGTTAGGGTCTTGTGGTTGCATTGATTCATAAACTTTGAAAAAACGTTTGTTCTCGCTACTTCCGCTCCCTCACTCCACTCATTGTCTAGCTGTGTGACTGCAAAACATTCTCTACATGTGTAACACCTGGCAGAAAAAAGACCCAACGTCAATATAAGTGCCATGGCTTGGCTTCTAGAACCTTGGACCTAGAACAGAACAGGAATTTATATTTTATTTTTTAATTTTATTTATTTATTTATTTATCTTGGTAACACAGTAGATATATGAATGAATGACGAATGAATGATAGATGAATGAATATGTAGATGTAGATTTTGGATTAAATCAATTAATTCAAATTCAAGTAGAAGTCGTAGAAGTAAAGTTATGATGTAAAAAGTAATTCTATAAAAAAACAGAAATACATAAATCCAAAGTTCTTTCCTCTGTCCCCTGCCCTGCAGTGGGTGTTAATCAATGTGCAGGGTGGCAGTGCCCCAGCAGCACTTTGGCATCATCTGGAAAGCAGGCAGAGTGGTGATAACGGGCTGGCACGGCTGACTCCAAGCAAGCACAGAATACAGACACATTTTTCTCAGACCTGCTTCAGGGGACCTAATGCTCGTCCTGGCATTCAAATAGTATGGTGTGTTTGTGTATGTGTATGTGCGTGTGTTATAGAGCGTTATTAATCTGGATCATTAGTGGAACGAGGCCAGCTGACGTGTGTGAAATGAAGTACATAATCCCTCCCTGGTGGGAATGATGGTGATGTGCGTGATGTTGACGGCTATGTTGTTTTATCTGGCTTTCCAGAAGGATGCAGAGAGCCAGATCCAAGCAGTATTAAATCTCCAGTGCATTGAGGGTTGCAGTTTTCAATTTCATGGTATAATTTAATGCTATAATGACCAATTATTAACTTAAAGTTGCCCGAATAATTGCAACACATTGTGGGAATTTGAAAATGCCCTTTGAGAAAATCTCCCTCTGGTCATCAACAGAATCAAACAGATTCAGAATTCCAGTCTACTTCCTGGTACAAGTGATGTCACAAATAGTAAGGTTTTAATGAAGGATCTAATTGGTCGACAGTATGCATAGGTAATGAGCTGTCCAATAGCCTGTTAGACTGCAGCTTTTCAAACAAGACAAAATCTCCATGTTTCCAGTCCCAACACTACATATTTGTTCTGTAAACATATAAATATTGGTCTGTAGTGGATTGCACAGTCATAAGAAAGATTAGCTTCTCACTCCTATAGATTTTGTACCGTCTAACTACCAAAAACTGAATTGTGATCAAATTTAATATTAAACTTTTCCTGAAAGAGTTAAAATCACTGGATATTTAACTGAGCCGTGATACCATACAAAAAACATCCAAAAAAACATCACATGTCTTAATTCTGTGTAACTTACTTATAACTTACAAAAACAAACAAGCAAAAAAATATGCAAGTAAATAAATGCACATTTTGCTGCATTTGATGAGTGTGTGTGGACTCTAAGTTATGATTTTCTAACATTCAGCTGAAATTCAAATATTGTATTTGCTCAATACTTTCAGTGTGTGATTTTGTGTGTGTGTGTGTTTGTGTGTGTGTGCACTCTTTTGTGTGTAAGCTTAACGGATGATACGTACTTAATGTAGAGCTGCTGCTTATCACCGAAGCCAAGCGTCCTGTTAACCTAATGAAATGAAATTACAGTTTATTGTTATTCCAGAAGCCTACTTATAATGCCTGTGTGTGTGTGTGTGTGTGTGTGTGTGTGTGTGTGGGTTTGTGTGACAGTTCTCTGCTGCCCCGTTATTACATCAATTGCTGCCTAAATCTGCACTGCAAGTCGCACCGATTACGTCACTCCCCACGCGCACACACACACACACCACACACACAAACGCATATTCAAGGGCTATTATTTATCCATGCTAACCACTTCCCTAACGCCCCACCCGACCCGTTCTCCGTCTGGCCCAGTTCGATGTGTTTTTGGGTTGTTTGGAAGAGTTGAACTTTGGAGTATACTGGGTACAAAAGTCAGTAGGGACTCTCCTTCTCTCTCTCTCTCTCTCTCTCTCTCTCTCTCTCTCTCTCTCTCTCTCTCTCTCCTTGTGTGTTTTGGGGCTGTGGCAGGTGAATTTGCATCCTATGTCAGTAATGACGCAGGGTGTCACTTGGGATTTGGTTGATATATTCAGGGGGTTTTAACAGCAGGGAGTGACTATGTCACTACAGCTATATAAAGACACAGGCACACACACACACGCACACACACACACACACACACACACACACACCACTTCTTGACCTCTTTACAAATCTTAACCTTTTTGTAATTTAT
>OMLF01050472.1:0-11060 GCA_900302615.1 Holocentrus rufus
AAGCTAGGGGCATTATGTCACAGCTAAAAATACCTGGCTTGAAGAGAGAGAGAGTCCAGAGCAGGAAGAGTTCCGGCGCTAATCTCAAACCAACCCTCCCTGGAACAACAAGGGATCAGAGGACAATACGCTACTCTGAGTGTAAATGAGGGTGTGAGTGTGTTTGTGTGTGTGTGTATGTGAGTGAGAGTCACTGGTTAATTGCAGAAATAAAGTAAGAACTCCTTGCCACAGTGGAAAAAACTCCAACAAGAGCTCAACTTGCAACTTTCAGCAAAGCCTTATTTGTGTCCATGGAGGTGAACCTGTAACCTCCGACTGTGTTGAACTTCATGTTCCGGCTCAAAACTAAACATCAAGGGAAATACTAATCAGTAAATGTAACTTGAATGCAAATTATTATATAAACATTTATTACTTCAAACAAAATTAATCCAAATGTGATTCAGTCAGAAAAACTTATTTAGAGCAAAACAATTTAGAGCAACAGATTTAGAGGAAATGCCCTTTCATGATGTAGTCAACCAGTAACACAAGTTTACCATATAAATAATAATAAAAAAGTACACCTAGTTCCCTGGTGGAAATAGGGGTAGTTATAGGCAATGACCTTACAGTATAATATGTATCACAACACATGGGTCACAATATGATTTGTATCACAATACACTGCAAGGCTGGACGGAATTGACGTAATTCTATAAATAAAGCTTAAAATATAAAATACTGCATATAAACTGATGAAATATACAGTATTTATGATAAATCAGGTGACAAAACTATTTAATTCAAAATTCCCATTCCAATTTATTAAAACTGGCACAATGCACTTACTTAATACAGTGCACTGAAATATAGATGTCAACATTATATGAAAATGAAGCGCATAAAAATAAAGTGCATGCAACAAATACTGATTAAAGGCTCTAGAGAATCGATACAGTATAGGGAAAAATAATGCTGCCATACTCACTTGTATTGATTTTTTTGCGCACCTATATAGTATATAAAAAGTGATCACCTTATAAAAGGCATAGAGGGTCTCTGCCTGACTTACCATATTAGAATCGTCCATCTCCCAGTTCCTCAGGGCTGGGCAGGAGGACGCATGGTAAACACAGCACCCAAAACAGAGTCACACTCTGCTGCTGCTGGCTGCTGCCTCCAAGCTACACACACACACAAAGCCCCACAAAAAGGTACTTATGGGCACAGTCACACACACAGCATGGTTGCAGAGTTAAATGCAAGCGCACACGCACACGCACACACACACACACACACACACGAGGTCTAAAATCTGTCCCTATGCACATCTCATTGTCTTGTAGCTTATCGTGGTGTTTCGTTCTGCATAGTAGAGCCAACTAGCTAGTGCAGCGAGCCAGGGTTATTCAAACACACGCACACACACACACACGTGCGCGCTTGCACACACACACACACACACTCACACAGGGCCAAACACCCATGAGGCTTTGGGGCCCTGAGTCCAGCAGACAGATTAGCAGGATTTGGATGCCTCCTCAGGTATTAAAGAAGCACAGAATATCTGTAAACTCATCAGCAAGAAAGTCAGTGAATTAGCTATTCAGTGACAAAAAAAAAAAAAACAGAAAAAAACTGGAAGTTAACTAATCAGAAATCTCACTAATTATTTAGCAAATTTACCCCGTCAGTGAGCTATGCAGTTGGTAACAGCAGAAATCAGACAATCAGCCAATTAGGTGATCAAGTAATCAGCATCACAGTCTTGGAATGGAGTTGAAGTCTGTCTCGCCTGCTGAGTTACTGACAATCCTAGTGCACAGCACCAAGCACGCACACACACACACACACAAAGAGTGTGTATGGAAGGCTGTTAAAAGGAAAACATACAAATTTCCATACTGAGCTACACTGAAATACAGAATATTGACTATCTATCATAAGCTAAGACCCATAGCGGTTCATGAGCAAACATTTGGTTGGTATTCCTATATTACAAATGAAAGTGCATTGCATTTCACTGGACTTTCCAAGACAAGAGAGATTCAACTGATACAACAAGCTGTTTAGACCTAGACCTGTTTAGAGTAAACACTGAGTTAATTATTGCACTAGAGAGAACACTGGGAAATTTCTGAGTGTTGCAATGTGTAGGGATGCACTAATATAAAAAGGTTATGATCTGCCATTTTCAGGGACTCATCTGGTACATGATCACATCTCTGACCTGTAAGTTCTTGCATGTTTCCTAATCATACTTCTACTCCTCGTCATAGTGTTATTTTAACAAAGTGTATCATTCTGCTCTGATTTTAGTGACCTTTACAGAAATGTTTAGTGCAGGAAATGTCCTCTTGTTCTCTTTTCAGGTTATCCACACTGCTGCTCCGTCACAAAATACTTGAACAATCAGCGCCTGCTCATCTGAAATTACTCAAGTAGTCTGTGGGAATTACTTGATTTTCATACAATCAACGACTGCTGAAAGAATGACGGTACGTTAACAAGAGGGTGCCAGCACTGTCTAGATGCTCACGTGGAAGTGTGTGTGTGTGTGTGTGTGTGTGTATGATTGTGTGTGTCAACTGAGGGTTGGGGGTGGATCATAAACACATACAGCAGCCTACATGTACTTTAGAAAACTTTAAAGAGTAGCTTGCTAAAGTTGTGCAGAGGCCATTATTTTTGACACTTTATAGACTACAAGATTAATCAGTTAAAAATACAATAACCAACAGGGAAAAAACTCATCAATTCCGTCCCTCCTACATGATTGATTACTGTAAACAGCCATAAAAGCAATTGCTCTCCATCATAATCATTAAATCATAAATCATCTTGACATATACAGGCCCAAATTTGGTTTCCAGGGAACATATTCATACTAAACTGCCAGGTGACGGTACCTGCTAAATATCAGTATTGTAATGTGGAATCTATAGACTGTAGTGAGTGCAGAAACCTAAGCAACCTGGCTAAATGTTCTGCAATAACCTACATAGTATACCGTTTTCTTTTTGTCTACATTGTTTCTATTAACAAATGTTATCTTTAATTTTCTCTTTTGCTGTATCTGCTGCAGCTCAGAGTTTTGTTAGCGGTGCTGCTGCCAGTAGCAGCTTATCAGTCGCCTCTTCCCAAAGACTGTAGTGACGTCTACAAAGCAGGCTCAGGCTGGGACGGAGTGCACACCATCTACCCAGCAGGACCCACCTCTGCTGTTCAGGTTTACTGTGACATGAGCAGGGATGATGATGACACTGCTGAAAAGTGGACGGTAAGGATGCAGGAATACTGTAGATACTAGTTGAGTTTTCTTTATCCAAACTTCAAACACTCGAATGAGTTTGGATCAAGACAAGAAATGCAATCCAACTTTCTTGACAACAATAACGAACTTTTGTGCCTGTGGGACCAGAATCGGTCTTCCCATGTTATTCTGTGAGTGGTTTAGCGACTTATTTTGTAGCTTCACTCAGAAATTTCAAGTAGCTGGAATTTGGAATAAAAAATCAGCTATATGCAGGAATAGAAAAATGTTCAAGAGTCTGGGATTGGATTAATTAAAGGTTTACAATTCTAAAATAAAGTCTGTGTTGGAATGCACGCACATTTCATATTTTGAATATAGCAGCCTTGACTCTGAGATTTGCTAATAATTTCATGCCGTCCAAACGGGGAAAAAAGAGCCAGGAGCCAATAAATACTTGAATAAGTCGAACTAATTGAAGATTTCTTTTCTATTCACTTGCACTCACCTTGTCTGTTCCCTTCACTGTCTTAGCGTTTGTTCCTCTTTCTCTGTCTAATCTCTCTAAACAAGGTCATCCAAAGGAGACAAGATGGTACAGTGAATTTCTTCAGGAAGTGGGATCACTACAAACAGGGTTTTGGCAGTGCTGCTGGAGAGTACTGGCTGGGTATGACAGAAATTGCTTGTTTACTGTATCCAGAGACATAAAACTACAACTTGATAAAATTCTATTTTATCAACTTTGAAATTTTTGCTGTCAACAGTTCTTTAATTTACAGTAACCTATCTGATAACCTCAGAACTCAGAAGAGGCCATGCAATTTTACAAGCTCCAAATACCTTCTTGACAAACACTCATACTTATTCTCAGTGAAAGGACAGTTTCAGTTCAAAAGTTTCAGTTTTAAAAATTATTTCATAACTAGGCATTGCAAATGCTCAAAGCCTGAAATGTGATGAAACTGAGATGCACTGTAGTTCATAATACCCCGAGTGGAGACTGGCGTTGCTTCATTAGTCAATTAACATTTTAGGTGAAATCTCTGATACCAATACCAAGAAAATTGGGTAATTTTATTATAATATTTCGAAAATTACTTTTAATCAAAAGGAAAAGTAACCCCCTCCCAGACATGGACTGGGGCTGAAAACCACTGCCCTCAGTTGGATCATCAACACAACAGTAGCTGTTGTGTTTGAAGAAATGCCTCCAGAACTCCCAAAGAGTCATAAAAGGGATCGAATCTTCTTTTCAGCAGCTGTAACTTGACAATTTCATGGCTGCTGCAACGGAGTCCAGACAAAAATCAGCTCCACAAAAACACTCGCTCCACACATTAGCACAAATAAATATTACTCTTTTTGCCCTACTGGATTCAAACCCCTTTACTGTTTATCTTCCAGGTCTTGAGACCATGCACCTGCTGACCCAGTCCAAGAGCTATGAGCTGAGGGTGGACATGGAGGACTTTGAAGGTCAGAAAGTCTTTGCCCGCTACTCCTCCTTCTCAGTTGGTCCAGAGGGAGACGGATATCAGCTAAACCTGGGAAGCTTCACAAAGGGAGCGGCAGGTGGGACACTTTTTCAGCCTACTGATCCCTTGAGCAACAGTTTTAAAAAGTGTTTTTCTGCAAGTTTAGTCATTAAAATGTTAATACACATCTGTGCAACTAAAATGTCTTTCAAAATTGAGTTCTGAAGAGGGAGTAGGACTTTTTTTTTTAATTGAGCTTCTGTTTACTGTAGTACTGCTTGGACAGTACTTTTAAATCTGACTATAGTGCAGTTCTACTAAAACAAACAATGACTTTTATAATTTTTACCACACTGAATCAGTATTATTTGTTGTGATCGGTGTTTTGGGGTTATTCCCTCAGGAGACTCTCTGAGTGGCCACAGTGGACAAAAATTCACCACCGTTGACAGAGACCAAGACCAACATCGTTTAAACTGTGCCATGCTGTGCTATGGAGGATTCTGGTATAACGCGTGCTTTGGTGCCAACCCCAATGGGATCTATACTTGGGGTCCCTCACCCAGAGCAGCTGGTGTACAGTGGAGTGCTTTCAGAGGGACTGAGTATTCTCTGAAAACCATCGTAATGAAGATCAGACCAATTGCTGAACAAAATGGACCCTAAACCACAAGTATTGGTCAAACGTGGTATTGAAGTCTGTCCCTAGGTAGGTGTCAAAGGATTTTTTTCATGCAAAGCTGCAGGACAAGGATGTTTGAAAAAGGGAGTAAAATCCAACTGGTGCTCGATGCTTTTCAGGTGACGTAATAAACTGAAATAATTCACCGAACTCTGAGAGAATGTGGCAGAGGACAGATATTCATGCATCGCGTCTTCTTGAGTATTTCACCCATAAAGCACTCTACAATACCGCTCCATCAAACATTTCTACATTCCTGCGGACCTAAACCTTCTTCTGCAGTCTTCGGTCTGCTGAGGCCAATCTGCTCGTCCTGATGTTGACAGATGGATGGATTGAACCTGTCAATCTCTTTTGAAATATTGCCACAGTGTTTCAGTTTTTATGCTTGATTTTTTTTTTTTTATTCAACTGCACCTAACATACCTATACTGAGATCTCAGCATGTGATATTGTTCTTCCCCTATGTCCCTTGTTGACAATGCTGTCACGGTTAAACTTATCGCAGATTTTTTTCTTTCTTCATTTATTTTTTATCATTGGCCAAAGCTGATACCCATGTCTAATTCAGCTAAGTTTCTTTTCTTCCCTTTCAAAACCAGCAGTTTTTTTATATATTATTTCCACGGATGAATAAAGGAAAGGCTGAGGAATGTGTCTCTGTTTTTCAGTAGGGGTGGGAGGAGGTCGGCAAAGGCTTCAAAGCATCAGATGTAAGCATGAAAACACACACACACACACACACACACACATGCCACCCACCATCCAGTTTAACGGTCTATCCTCAGTGTTGTATGATAGGGAGAGGGAAACGAGAGGGAGATGGGTTGCCGTGGCAACTGAACCTCCTAAATCTGCGGTGATGCATGGGGGCCACCAAGTGTTGTGGGGCGGATGGAACCTTCTGGTGTTAAAGATATTCACTGACATTTAGGCAAATAAGCTCTGCTCAGCCCACCGTAATGTAATGAGATTGCTACCAATGCCACCTCTGGGCCATCGGTGCAGAGTTTCCGCCAATGTTCTGCGCTAATGAAAGTCTATTTCATCCCCTTTGAGAAGATGCTAGCTGGTACAGTCAGCCAAACAGCAGAGGCACAGCTGTTACTCATTTTTTCATCACACTGCAGTATTCAGTTTAAAGAGCTAATGTGCCAAACTGCTTGTGTATTCCTTTTGGCTTTGGAGTCACTCTACCTCGTTAACCAGCGAACAGATTTCTGAACAACCCAACTGTCTTGGTGGAATGACGTTCGCGCCTTTTCTGTCATTGTCAGCAATGATGTGGTAAGAGAGAGAGAGAGAGAGAGAGAGAGAGAGAGAGCAAGAGCGACGTGTCTGAGTGAGAGAAACAGCAAACAAGAAAAAAATCCCTTCATTTCTATTATAACTGCTTTATTTTTCATTTGGCCAAAGTTGTGGCCCCTCAATGTTTTATGAACACATCCATGTATCCCCCATTTACAGTAGCTTTCTGCACTCTGGTTGTCAATTTGTTCCATTTTATATGTATGAACATGCTCACATACATACATGTCTATTTTTAATAATTTGGGATATTCAAGCATTCTGTTATGTATACAAACTCATGTTAGCTCTTATTCTTTTTACAAGAAACCTTACTATGACACAGAAACTGTGATATACAGTATACTAGGCTATTCTACCTGTGCTTGATGGAAAAAAAGAAAGCTGGTTGCTGTGTTAGCAGGTGTCAAGTGACACCTGAGACAGTTTCCGTAACATACTGCAGTTTAACTTGTTTTAATGTTTATGTATTTACACTACATTAAGGGAAAGGAAAACATGCAGGCAGCCATGACATAAAAAAAGATATATATGCTGTGCTTTGGGAAGTGATGCTAACAGCACTTCACACCAGCACCAATTGTTTTACCACTCAAGTGTATCACAGAAACCCATAACACCGCTCTAAATTACACACATGCAGAACGTGTGTACAATTTTGAATTCCCAGGTCCTGTATCAGTCCCTAGTGGTCGGTAGGTGGTACTGCACCGTCCGCAGCAGGATGGAAAAAAATGCTTCTGTACAAGTGTGGTGACTGTCAGCACTCCACTTTAAATGTCAACAGAGCAAAATGCCTTCTGTTCAAATATCAGAGACAAAACTCCTGAGCAAGTTTCACTTTTTAATATCAGTAGTTAAAAAAAGCAGGTAAACTATATTAACCCGGATAAACGTAAAAAGAAAATACACTGAAAATGGGTGGATGCATGCCTGCTTCTCTTATATCAGCAATCAGTTACTTAAAAATAGAAATGTCCCTTTCAAGGAAAAAAATATGTATTATCAAATCAGGCAATAGGTTGATAGAGGCAATTGTGTGTGTGTGTGTGTGTGTGTGTGTGAGTGAGAGAGAAAGAGAGAGAGAGAGAGAGAGAATGGGAGAGAATATGTGTATGTATGCATGCCCCTGATTGGCTGCTGAATACTGCAGTCTGATTGGCCGCTTGGCTACTGCAGTCTCCATACTCTCACAGCACTTGGGATCCAGATGAAGGAGGATAAAAGCACAGCTTAAAATTTCCTCAACTCCTTTTTGATGAGTGCTGTTCATTATCTTTCTTTTCTGACATGTATTCAGACTTGGTTTTCACTCCGTTGAACCATTCAAACCCCAGGCATTAACAACACTCAGTGTGCGTGTTTTCCCACCGAGCCACCAGGAAGCCCTGCGTTCGACTATATCTCATCGTCACAGCAGGCTCCGTTCCGCACAAGCTCGCCTTGTGATTGGCTAGCAGATCTGCTCGTCTCCTTCCTGATTGGACGACAGCAGTCAATGTTGCTCAGCTGCTGCTGGTGGATTACAGGCACTGTGCTGATGTCAGGCTGACTGCGTATGCATGTCTATATGTGTGTGTGTGTGTGTGCGTGGTGACTGAGAAGCAGGTAGACATACTGACCGACCCAGAGAGACATAGAAACTAAACACAGACAGACATGCACATTCAGTTTGACAGACAGTGACTGTAGTATGATTTACGATTTTAGTGGAAATGATCATTTTTGCATCATCATTTTCATTTTCACTGAAACAAAACTATTAAAATGATGATGATGATGATGATGATGTGATTTTTACTGGGGTCTATACCAAAGAAACATGTTTGTAGGTCAGGGGATCTCTGTAGCATCACCGTACTTCATTTTTAATGGTACTCTGTCACGCATTTTACCTTCATCAAAGCATCGCAGCTCCTGCAATCTGAATATTGTACTAGACCCTGTTGCAATTTTGATAATATTTTGAGTAAATGCCCTGCCCCAGACTGCAGACGCTGACTGAACTAGACCAGACGGAACGAAATGAAGTCAGAGAGATGGACTTATACACAGTCTGAGAGAAGCACATGTGGAGAGACAGACTGGAACAGTATGCAGACAGGAAAATACACACATACATATGGTATATAAAGACATTAACAGCCAGACAGCAAGATACACATATGTCTCCTCCAGTCTTCTGATGCTCATATCACAAAGTCTGGTTCAAAACTGTGTTTCTATGCTGTGACAGACCACTGCTCAGTGTCACTGCATAGAAACTACTGGAAAAGACCACGAAAGGTCCACGAAAACATAAAACAAGAAAGAAAGCGAGCGAGAAAAAAAGCATCAGCTCCCACTGCTTACTTAATGTCTTCTGACAGAGACAGAGCACTGGTCATGAATAAATTAACACTTGTCCTCGCCCAAAAGCACATACAGCACACAGGGCACCAGTAGGGATGTGCAGTGTGCAATGTGTGTGTGTGCATTTGTACACAAACACACACAGAAAGCCCACCTCTCATGCACAGTTAGACACACTAACTCCATACACACACGGCGAGCTTAAATGTTTGCGTCTGCCATGTAAGTTATATATAGCACATGCACACAAAGTCCTATTTTCATAACATTCACGTCTCCTTCTTTGCCTCATGGGAGTGACACAAGCTCTAACTCACACACAGGAACATACACACACACACATACACACAACACACTTCCATGGACTTGCTCCTCCCTGTTTTGCAGAGCCATTACTGTGATGTCTAAAACAGCAGAGATGGATGTTACAGGAACTGCCAGCAGCTCCAGAACGATCTATTGAAGTGTCAGTGCAACAGACGACGGCTCCTACAGTGATCAACACGATGAAAGATGAAGATATCGCTCACACCAAGAGCCGGACACCTGAATAGACGTCAGATTTTCTGCAAGGCAATCAAAGATATTAGAGATACTTCACATGTGTTGAACAGCTGAAGAATTTTGTTCCAAAATTACATATTCCTTTGGGAAAAGTGAGCCCACTCTTACAAAATAGCTGCTGGCATTTGGGGAAAACATAGTTGACTAAATACAGAATGGAAGTAGCTACGTTTTGGGCTCCATTTTTGGATTGAAACCTTGTATTTTCGCTCAAACTCTCAATGAAAAAAGATCACAGTCATAGTCAACGTAGCTGTCAATACTGTGATTCCAATCATTTAATTTGATTACTACAGCCCCAGTTCCAATCTGAAGGCCGTCAGGCAATACAACACGTCCAAATAAATAAAATCATGTGAAAACGATCTAATCCGATACACTACAGAGACAGTGAGAGCAGGAGAGGAGAAGTGTGGGATGAAGCATGAACAGCTGCACAGCTACAGAGTCAAAAGGCAATTAAGGATTCGCTCAGCAGATCGATAAGCACTTTGGCTGCATGTACATCACCGGCACGGCTATTTCCTCTCTGCTGACTCTCAGCCCTCATGGCCACTGCCAGTCACAGACACCGGCCCGTGGTTGCCATCTTAGACCCCTTTACATTCTATATGCATCGTTTCAGCTTTCCTGTAACCGCTGCAGCTTTAAATGAGCAGGCACAGTGAGCAACGCGCAGCTTGAGTCTACAGAATGACCGGATGTCAGACCGTATCTTGCACCTTTCAAAAGAGAAAAAGCAGGAGTAATCATTTTCCAAAGCAATGCATGGTTTTAAATAAAAGTATGCATTGACATGTAGGGAAGAACAGCACTGACAGGCTCAGGACCGCTGAATAAAAAGTGATGTTCCTACACTGCCAGTGTGCTCTGAGCTTCGATTCCCAACAAACTGAGATGCAATATTGTGCATCACATTTTGCAAATCACAGCAATGACAATCAAGGCTGCGAGGACCAATTTATATTTATTCTTTTTGCTGTAATTGAATAGCTTTTTGTCAGTAATTGAGTTGGTAATTTTGCTTTGCAGCATTGGTTTACTCATACTTTGCTCACTTGCATTGTATCCAATTTTGGCTCAAGTATTGCATTTCATGTTTTAAATCACATCTGTTACAGAAAACACATTTTGAATGGCTGTCTGTTTGCATTGCGTCAGCAACCGGCCAACCGCAGCTACCGTATCATTGGTTTGCATTTACGTCAGACCTTTCTTTACGTCTGATCTGCTCTGCGCCTTTCTCAGCTTTCCTGGTGTCTCAAAAAAATAAATAATAATGAAAGTAATAATAATAAGCGCTGGACAGCCCACTATCCATTAGTATTGTACACGTTCAGAATTTTGAGTGCATTGTCCCTTTAATTCCAGAATTGTCTGATGAGAGGTTGGATAGATTGCCAAAGAAAAAGGCAGGGTATGGAGGTAAAGTGAGATA
>OMLF01050474.1:0-11096 GCA_900302615.1 Holocentrus rufus
TAATACACGCTTATTATATATTAACCTACATCCCTGCTAAGGACAAATAGTTTTTCTCAGCTTTTTGACGTGGCTGGGCAACAGAAAAAATAAACAAACAAACAAACAAAAAACACACCAAAAAAATCGAGCTGCTTGGTAATTCTAGATAATTCACAGACATAAAAATATCAAGGCATCCACTAGTAAAAAATACTATATAGTGCATTAAATAGATCAGGACTAGACCTGTTGGACCTGCTTGATGAGTATTTCATTAATGAGATATCATAGGCTGGTTAGTAATGTATGAGAATCAGTAGGTATTTGTTTGAACTTTTCTAATGTTTAATTATGTTGTACAACATAGTGTAAGTTACCTGAGCATAAAATTTATCAAAGGTCATGATGGGCCCAAAGTAGAAGAAGGGGAGGTAGAAGTTGTACTTGAGCAGCTCCAGGATGTTGTAGTTCCCCTCTTTCCTCTCACAGTTCTCCAGAGCAAAGCTCATGCAGCGCATGATAGTAAACCCGCAGCCTCCATAGAACAGAACATGGCGGAGCTCAAAGTCCCCCTGCACAAAGCCGGCCTAAAGGTAGAAGAGAATCCACAGGGGAGGTAAGGCATACATTTTCATCTATAACAGATCATAAAGACAAAAACAGAGTATCAGTGTAATCTGCAAATCTTTAAAGCTGCACCTGGGAACTGTGGACATTGGCAGCTCCAAAAAGCATCAAGAGGTAAATGTTTGAAAATCTTTAACTTCTCTGAATTCATGTAACATAATGCCAGTTAACTGAACACAGGATGCTCATGTTTACCAAGCAGTTCGGTCTGTGACACTTTATACCAAAAGATACCAAAAGGATGAGAGAGCCAAAATATCTCATTTCGGTGTGTCTTTTTTCTCAAAGAAACACTTGATTGCTGCTTGGTAAAAAGTTTGTATTTCACTTTTAAGTTTCAGTCGATCACTTCCTGGGGGCAGAAATGTGTTCATACCAACACCAGAATTTTATCGGCACAAATATGGGGTCTCCATTAGGGAGGATAGGATGTTGTCCTCTGCTGTAACCAATGATTGTGATTTAGGCTGATAAAATATGTTATCTTTATTCAAATCATGCTTCAAGTTATCTGTGAACATAATCTATAGCCAACACGTTACCTGCCAAGACACAAAGGGTTCACACTTGAAGGTAGCAAGAGTGGCCAGGCCAGTGACGAAGCAAAGCCAGCGGAGTTTCACCAGGGAGATGGTGTAGAGGAGGATGCAGTGGGACAGGATGAGGGTGACGTAGGTCCAGCCCATACTGGTCCATACAGCCAGCAGCCCATACACCATGTACACCAGTGACCTGTGCTGTGGGAGAGAAAAACTGTGTTATTACTGGGCCAAGACCAATACTGAATCCATCTCACAGGAATAGCATGGTATGGCTAATTCTATACAACTCATCAACAAATGGTAATTATTGATATTTCCTATCTGATGTAACATTTTGAAATCAATCTCTGGTTCAGGTGAGGGATTTCTAGTTGCAGTTTCGTATGATTTGTATTGATTGGCAGATTACTCCAAAATACTGCAGATAACATCATCATTTACAGTCTTTCATGTGTATGAAACAGATACATTCTTGTCATATTGATACAAAAGTACCTAATGGGATCCTGTTAATTATCAGACTTTCCTGTGGTATTTTTGCAGCAATAATCAAACAAAATGCAATATATTTGTGTATATACACAAATTAACACAAGCTGGATATTGTAAATATTTACTAAAGGATTGTCTTTCACACTGAGAGGCGGTGGTGACACATGGCACATGGTCGTCTGATGCTAACCAAACCAAACTGTCACATATAACTCTGATCTTGTTAAATATAGAATGATATCTATTTCTCTCTCTCTTTCTCTCTATCTTGCTTTCACTCGGTCTTCCTCTGTGATGATTTGTTTCCACCTGGTCCCATTCATCATTTACTCTTTATCCAGCGATATAAAAAGCTACTGTGCAGCATAGTAAAAATAAATAGGGACAAAGAGGATTCAAAATTACTTAGTATTCCTAACATGTTGTGTCATCCTGTAGAAAGATAGAAACTGATCATGGTAGACTACCCTAATATAGCCTCCATTTTATTTCATTGTGAATGACATGAAGGACCTTTCAGGCCCTTAAACCCGATAACAAATATCATCAAATATCCACCCTTCAGTTCAGTAGAAGCACCTGTGGAGCCAACATGGTGCAGATCTTGGCGAACAGCACGTGGCCAGAGAGAGCAAACAGGATGTGATCTCTGAAGGTGGAAAACCACATCACCCACTCAAAATCAGCTGTGTCCTGCAGATCAATGAGAATTCACAAAGTTTAGGAACAGCAGTTATGCATCAGAGGAATATATCTTGACAATGTTAAGATGAAAGTCCCTCACCATTTTCCTCCCAAAGTAGTACCATCCTGGCCTCACGCTGGATTTGAAGGTTTTTCTGTTTGCATTGGCTGGAACAAGATGAAAAGTAAAATATCAACTGCCGATTAAAAAAAATGTCAAATATAAAGCCTTCAATAAAGTGGATGTGCCTTTTTTCAGTTTGCTGTCCTTACTGACTGACTCTTAGGCAATATGCTGGTTTTTGGTGCTAAATTGCAATGAAATGGGCAACTGAGGATCTATTACATCACTATACAGTCTGTTTCTTCACACTGTTCCCTTACAACATTTTCCTACCTTTCTCTCTGTCTTTTTCTTGCCCTTAAACGCAGATGGAAATGCTTTTGTTACTGGTGAGAGGCTTACAATAAATGCAGGACCCACATACAATCCTATTTTCCTCTTCCACCCTGTGGTATTAATACAGACACCTGATCTCCTCTGCGTGGTCTGCATAGCTGCCACTCTTGGCCCTCACACACTGAAACGCCCCCCTGCTTTTTCCCCAAGACAATACTGCACAACAGGTCCTCATTATGCGCTCTTTTACAGAGCAACCTGCCCATGAAATTGGCTGCACTATATGCACCATACAGCGTGATGTTGTCTCTAAGTGACTGAACTAGCGGAGGCCAATAAGGCAGAGATTCATGCTTTAGGAGCTGAGATAAAGATAATTGTTTGCTAATGCACTCCTGATCCTGCTGATCCCCTTTCTTTCATTTCCCTTGTTTTAACTCACATCGTCACTGAAATTGATATTCAAAGTGAGCTGAATAAGTTCATAGATTCACATAAACTCCTACAGACTTGAGTCCCTACATGCATGTGTGTGTTTGCTGCTGTGTGTATGCATGATTCCTCATATCGAACTCACAACTGGACACCTCAGAGATCCAGCTGGCGGCCCAGGCCATGGCCAGACACAGCACCGTGTTGTAGAAATAGATCTCATACTTCGGAAGGGCAGCTTTGATCCCCATGGTACCACAGACCCCCGCAGCTCAGGAGGCTCCTGAACACACAGCACTGACCAGTGAGCGTCTTATCTGTCAGCCAAAACACGTTGACCAAGAAGATGCATTCTTTGACTATTGAAAAAACTGGACAAACTAGAAACAGCAAGATAGAAATAGCTACAAGCATTGCAGGTCACCAGGACGGTTTCATCCCCCCCAAGAGCTTAAGACACATATCATGATGTTTCACACAGTGTTATCACCTCTTCAATCTTTCAGACACTTTAATTTAATTAAATCTCTTCTTCTGAATCTCTTGGTCATACTCTCTAAACAGAAGAAATGGCACATTGTGGCTATATACATGTGTCCTGAACTAGTTACAGTCAGATAAAAAAGTAAAAGTGGAGCCCAGCATTTCAATCAGAGACATTTTTTTCAGCAGTGACTAACTATAGACTTGTCTTCTGGTCCATCATTCCAGCTTCGATTCATTTGATCAGTGTCAAATGTGTGCTACTGTACTTGCAATGTCATGTCATTCTCTGATTTGCATTCAAATGGTATACGGCCCACAAAGAATTATTCTTATCTTTTGGTTTGAAGTCTCCTGCCTGATGAGTCTGACAAGCCGTTATCATCTGGGAATTTTATCTGGCGCCTTTCAAATGTTTATCAAGGAAAGCACAGTAAAGGGCGAATGGGCAAGTTTCCACTGATTAGAATTCAGAGAGGTGAAGGCATCTATAAAGAGCAGCTGCCTGCTATTTTTAACCAAACAACTTCTCTCCTTTGAATGCATGAATTTGTTAGATGCCTGTTCGTGCTTTAAAATAAATAAATAAATAAATAAAAATACTTCTTGCTTTGTAATTTACAGTCAGTCAGATCTCCGTATAGCTGCACTAGCTCGCACTTTTGCGTGAAATCAATGTTTTGTCTACAACAGACTTTAAATCTCCTTTCAGTCTAATTCTTAATAATTCTTAACTCTGTCTGTCTAAGATGCAAGCTGCTTAAATGCCACCCGGTCATGCACTTAGTTCGTCCTCAGCAACACCTGTTGTGATACTGACCTTGAGCGCAGCAATGTGGTGAGTTGCGAGCCCGAAGAAGTCGTTAAAGCGGACCAGTCAGTCCAGTCTCTTCAAATGAAAAGTAAGCTATTAGCGGTATTAAAGAAAAGCGCGCGGGGGAAAAGGCAATCTGGTGCATGTGCTGCTATGCATCTACAAAGCGAGAGGGGTGGGCCGCGGGTCCCACTGACTCCCTGAGAGGGAGCTGCCACCGGTTAAAGGTGGAATATATTTATACTTTGACCATTGACACACAGGGGGCGGAACATGCGGGCTGTTGAAACAATATAAAATAGGCTGCAGAGTATTGGGGTGTTGATGTGACATGCTGTATCCTTTCTGACATGAATTTGGCAAGGGAAGCAACAGAGGGTAAAACCTCAGGTCACAAAACTGCTTTTGTATATGACTTTATTTGACATAAATATTAATAAAATAATATCAAGTAGTGTTCACTTTAATTGAAGACTGGATCTTTAGATGAAAGCATAAATTAATGCCCTTGTGAAAACTTTTTGCACTGCATTTAACCAACTAACTAGTTTTCAAGGCACAATATGAAGTTTTACTTACTGGACTGATGTCTTCCAAAAAGTACAGGTTCAAGTGTATTGGAAGCAGAATCCTTGGGGGAAGTCAGTTTCCTTAGAACTACAGCATGAATTTATAGGATTTTTGCTGTTCTTTATAGGAAAGGAAGGCTCTGTGTAGGCTATACGTTCATGTAGGTTACTGCATTATTTGCTCTTCATTATTTACTTTCAGTTGTATACTCAGTTGTATGTCAGGTAATTTGCATTCTGGAAGAGCAGTACACACCAGAAACCAAGGTTTCTGTGAAAGTAGGTGTTAAGTCTTGCTATTTTGATTGCAGTTTTTTACAATTCAATATGCATTGTTCTTCTGTCCCGTTATTATTTCTATTTTCATTCATTTTATAATTGTATTTTTAATTGAGTTTTTTTTTCTCTCCCATTGCTATTTTCCATATTCTTGGTTGCCAGTTCTGTTTTGGGAGGGACTAAGCCTGTTGCAATTTTGAGCTGTAGCCAAATGTCCATGCCTCAAATTCTATAAGGGAAACTGAGCTGTGAAACAACGTGCAGTGCCGACTAGTGACAACAACACAAAATAAAATGAAACATAGTTGGATCATTACTAATAGCATACTGTAAGACAAGAACCATGGACACCCCTGTGACTATACCTTTTCATACAGAACAAGACAACTGTGTGCTTCATTTGAAACATGCAAAAAGATCAGCCTACATGGCTTACACTATTTTCACTATAAGTGTCAAATTGTGAGATGCAGACAGTTCTTCCCCCCACACAGAGCTTTGTACAGCTGTCAAACCAAACACAGATCCAAAAGTATGGAATTACACAAACACAACCTCGGTGTAATTGTGCTCATGTGTTTTCTGCTTTTATTTGTATCAACGGTAGAGATCCACTGGGAGCTGCTGAGAGAGAGAGTTGCTCAGGAGATGATAATACTGTTCAAGAAAGCAGGCCACTGGGGACTGTTATCCCTCCAGTATGATTAGGAGTGGCTCAGTTTATCTTCCAGTCTATGTGACACAGTGCTACAGGACACATTCAAATCCCCTCTTCTCAGATGCTGCTGAATTAATTTTCTGTTTAATTATAAAAGTCTAAACAGATCACGAAACAGAGATGGAGATACGATGTCTGGCTGGAATGAATACCCTATTCCCTTTCAAAGTAAACCACTTCTTATTAAAAAAAAACATTAAATGAAAAACTCTTATACATGCTCTTCATCAGAATCACTTAAATGTAAACTCTTAATTGAGAATGTGGTCCTTGGAGGTAGAAGTTAAAGGAAGTTGATGAGTCCCACTTTGTTTACTCCTTCTTGGTGGTCTCTTGCCCTTCGAAGATGGGGTATTTCTGCTCCACCTCAGCCCACATCAAGGTGCCGTTGGCCAGATCTCGAACAATCCCTGGCAACTCACTCACCTATGGATGATATAGTAGATTAATACAATAAAAAGATGCCAAAAGCAACAGACATGACACAGTACAAGTCATGCATTTTACAGACTAAAGCTAAAATGTTTGAAAATTATACCTCAGCCCTGATCTGTCTCATTGAGTCTCGGTCTCTCAGAGTTGCAGTGTGGGGCGTTTTGTTCACTGTGTCAAAGTCGATGGTGATGCCAAAGGCCACTCCGATCTCATCTGTCCTGGCGTAGCGCCTCCCGATGGATCCTGAGGAGTCGTCCACTTTGTGAGACACACCGTCTTTGGTCATTGCCTCAGCTGAAAGAAGAAAGAAGAAGAAAATGAGTTATCAGCTTGAAGAGAAGAGTTTTCAAAGGCATAAAATCTGATGACAAACAAGGTCAATATTTATATAATTATACTAGGATTTAAATGGAATATTTCCAAAACACATTAATGTGATAAGCTACAATTGCTACTCACATAACTCCCTCACAAAAGGCATGAATTCCTGGTTTTGGCTCAAAGGAAGGACGGAGCATTTGTATGGAGCTACAGTGGCAGGGAAGCTGAAATACTGGAAAGCAGGTAAATCTTAAGTTAAAATGAATAATCGTACATTAAAAATTTGCAGATTATTAGATATATCACAAGTATAAAGTATAAGTTATTATGTAATAAGTTATGACTGGACAATATGTTGTTGGATGAGCACGTGAGTCCAGCTCAGATTTTATTCCTGCTTCAAAGCCATCCTACCGTTCTCTGCTCATCACCTTCCCGGATGCGGAACGAATGCTCGAAGATAGAGTACATGATTCTGCCAATGCCAAAGGAGGGCTCGATTACATTGGGAACAATCTCCTCCACTGTGGGAACACAGAGACGAATGTTTTCCCACAAGAACAAGACACTCCTCTGCTCCGCGGCTCCAAAGCCGAGTCTGGCATCATCTCTTACCATGCAAGGTCTTCTGAAATCTCTTCACGCTGACCATGTCTCTGCTGAGTGTGAAAGACCTGCCCTCGGTCTCGATGGTGAACTCCCTGTGGAAATGTACACAAATGAGCTTGACATTGGTAAGACACAAATAAACATCAAGGAACGTTCTTCACTGCAGTCAATAATTACCCAGTTTCATTCAGCAGCTTCTCCTGATCAGTGATGTAGCATTCATCACAGATAGCTAAATACTCCAGAATCGCCTTGGCATCCTTCTTGTAGGCCATACCTATGGCTCCTTTGTTGGGCTCAAACTGCACCATGTTCACAACTTTGTGTGACGAAGTTAAGGAGCAGGACCAGAAATTCAACAAAGTACAAACCAGTTCATATTCACAGCTTGAAGGGAACGGTGAAGAGGCAATTTCCCCACCACAGCGAGTAAATGTAGATTAAAATAACATGGTAGGTTGTTTGATTGTTCGTATAGAAGGATATGGGTTGTTTGAGAGGCTTTTCGGCCACTAGAGGGACCTTGGTGGCTCTGGAGTGACATGAGAGATCATAGCAAGAGCGGTCAGCACAGCCCACGATCTCAATCCAGCCCTGTGGGGGAATAACAGCTAGTGATAAGTGTGAGACAGGTAGGTAGATTTTTGTGCAGCATGTCAAACTGGTGAGTTTATTTGTGATGATAAAAATAAAAAGAATTACATAGGAGGTTTTGGACTCGGCGTCCCAGCAGTCACAGGCATAGTGGGCCATCTCGTTTTCCATGTGCTGACGGAAACGCACTTTATCTTTGGACAGCCCGACTTTGATCAAATACAGGTAGATTCTGCCGATGAAGTAACCCAGAACAGAGTTGTTGATCACTCCCTGAGGCGGACACAAAGAGCATTTTGGATGTGTTTAGCAAGACATCATCATGGTCACAGCCCATTAAAATAATCATCAAACCAACAAGCCTGACTGACAGCTTTATGGTCATACTTACAGTGTCATTAATGTGATAAACCACAAATGTAATAGCAAGCTAAAAGTGCAATAACCCTGTTACAAATTTTACCATTCATGTTAAAAGTTAAATGTGAATGATATCTTTCCTCTGCTAGCATAATAATGCTAAGGCACTTTGAATGGCAATACAGGCTATTTACAAAGATCACCAAGACTTGATTTATACCATATTCTTCCCTTTGGTCAGCCTAGTGTCTCAATTAACCAAATTTGTTTACAGGTGAAAGTTGACTATTGAATTTCACATCAATTTATCACATCAATAGACAATGTATTCTGTTAACAGGATTATAACACTGCAAATTGGTCGATTACATTAATGGGAAGTTATTCCATTAACATTTGTAACATTTGTGTCAGCAGTCGTCTTCACACTGAACCAAAGATAATTTTAATACTGAGGATAAACCCAGTCCCAGTATCACATTCAATAAGGTGGTTGTTACCTGCTCCACAGCATCGCCCAGCCTCATGATCTGCGCAGACTGGCCGCTTGTCTGAGCCTTGGAGGAGTACAACATGATGTCCAGGTCGGCCACGTTGGAGAATTTAGGGTGAACCTTCTCTGCCGGGTCCACAAAATGCTCGATCTCGGCCATGGTGAACTCTCTGCAGGGAGAAGTGAAAGTCTGACTGTATATTCACTGGGTGATAAACACATTAAGTTCATTGTGAATTTGCAGCTGAGTAATGAAATCAACACTATGGAGTTTCTGTCTACCTGACACGGATGAGTCCAGAGCGAGGAGAGATTTCATTCCTGAAGGAGTTGCCAATCTGAGCGGCACCAAAGGGGAGCTTGCCTTGGTTAAACTCCAATAAGCGCTTGAAGTTGAGGAACATTCCCTGGGCAGTTTCAGGCCTCAGGTAGCTGTGAAGTGCGGATTTAGATGTTACAATGCCGACACAACAAATGTTCTCCACATGACACGGTTGTACTTGCAGCTTGCACATATGCTGTGCTGTATTGATCCGTACCCGGGCATGTTCCCCCCTGGCCCAATGGATGTCTGGAACATCAGGTTGAAGGAGGTGGGCAGCGTGAGGTCATTTCCTGTCGAGGGAGACTTGACGTTGTACTTCACAAAGAGATCAGCCAACTCCTGCTGAGCGTAGTTGTCCATCTGAAACAAAGAGCATGCAGAGGAGTGTGAGCATGAATCCCCAGCCAGCAGATGTCAGCACAGAGATGTAGAGATATTTGATCTTCAGCAGCATCAGATGTTTGTGTGTGTGTACTTTAATTATATTTATCAGACACACACCTGAGTGATTACATCCTCCATCTCATTCGCCTTCTCCACTGAGCATTTCTCATCAGACATCAGCTTTTTTAAATGAGCTGAGGAAACAGAAACAAAAAACAAACACTGAGAAACAAAAATCATTTAGCAATTCATTTATATTGTTTCGATCCAGAATTGGGTTTAAAATTTGCAGTGATTTTGCTTTGGATCAACAGCAATGCACTTTTTTGACCACCCAAAGCATTTTCATTTTCATTTGATCTTAGCCTGAGGACAAGAACCACCATACCAGACACGACAAACCAGTCACCTGACATTCTTCAACTCCAGTCCAACAAGATAACCCACCCAGGCAGGTGAAAACCTGCCCATATAGATTCTATTAATCTCTCCAACTTAGCATAGAGCGTCTTGCACACCTTGTCTTTGTTGCCTTCTTGTGGACAGGTGAGTAGAAGTCTATCAGTGAGAAAACTAGTAGGCTCCCAAACACTGTCTTCTTATTTATGATGGCCTTTATTAGTATTGATACAATTACAAATAAAGACTGCAAGTAAGAAGACTGTGTTGGAGCAAACTACTTTTCTCATAAATTGTTCTATAAAAAGTACAAAAGAGTGCCATCAAAATCTGGTGGCAGATTGAAACCTATATTTACATTATGACGTTATTCTATGACATGCAAGTTTCAGATAAATGTAATTTGGGCATTCAGTGACTATGTGCTCTTTGCAAGCATTTGGCCTACAGGTTTTGCTACTTGCAGCGGCAGGCCATTCTCATTGTCCTTAGGGAGGAAAGCCGACACTCAGTCAGTAGAGCAGCAGAATAATGGGAAGCCCCAGGCAGGACTCGACCTGGCAGGGTTCATTCTTACTCTCTAAATGACATAATGGTGGTAGAACAAAGTCACCTTTGAGGAGGTGGTCAGCACGGAAGCATTCCCCCGTCTTGGCATCTTTCACCATGTAGTCCGCAAATTTATCCACATGCCCTGATGTCCTGAGGAGAATTAACAACTTGTTACACAAAGTTAATTTTATGTCCAGTCTGACTTCACTTCTTATTTTCTTGTTCTGTGAGCAGCTGGATTATGAATTACATCAAATGGCACTTGGTCAAATGGTAATTCCCTATGCTTGTATTAAAGTCAATGAAGTAGTTTAAAGGAACAGTTCAGCCAAGATATCTATATCATTAGTATGTGGGGAAATATCTTTATTGTATTTTGGGTGAACTGTTCCTTTAAATAGTGAAGCTGCTGATGTCACCTACTTGAGCACAGGCTCAGGTGTCAGCATGGTGCAGTCGATCTCCAGGATCTGCTCCTCCTGGATGAAGTGCTGCCTCCAGGCCTGCAGGATGTTGTTCTTCAGGGCACAGCCCACAGGGCCAAAGTCATACAGGCCGCTCACACCTGAACAACAAGCAGATCACAGACTGAACAGTCACGG
>OMLF01050479.1:0-11939 GCA_900302615.1 Holocentrus rufus
GCAGTCTGAGGTGTTGAAAGCAGAGATGAGTGTGAAAAAGCTGAGAAGAAAGAGTGCAGTGTGACGTCTTCAAACACCTACCGGGCAACACACAGATTTTGCTCTCAGTGTCGCCCAAGATAAGATTCCTCCAGGTTGAGAGAATGGGTTGCTGATGGCACGGGTTAGATTACATCATTACCTTGGAAGTCAAATAGACATTGAGTAATGGGGTTTGCATCATATTGCTTTATTTATGTTGAATCTTGCCTGGTAGAAGTGTTGCATCTGCTGAGGACCGTTCCTGTGTGTTTGGAGAGTTGTTTGCAGCACGGTGTGTTTGTGCTCGGAGTCCTCCTCTGTTTCATTTAGTTACAGTGGTTGTAAAGTATTAGATGTACTGGCATTTTGCACATTTTCCTGTACCCAATACATTTATTGAGGATTTTGGGGGGTTTAAAATCTATGCTCTAATCTCTCCAGTAAGAGATAAATCTTGCAAAAGCGAATATTTTGAATATATTGTCAAAATTGCTGTGATTTCCAAGGAACTTGTATACCAGTCCCTTCAATATGTAATTGCAGGGTGTGGTGTGTACTCTAGTAATGTGTGTTGTATACGGGTCGCTTTATGCGCAGCAGTGAGTCATACAAGCAATATGTCTGGATTTGATTGTAAGAAACAATTTGGCTTCCCGAACTCTCTGACTTGCAGTAGCACAGCCAGTGTAAGAGATTAAATTGGATGTGAGGGTAAACACTGATGTCTGGTCATTTGCCTTTTATATACTCAAGTCCTGACAGATCTGGTGATGCTGACAACCATGGCATACTGTTGTAATGTGATCATTCAAAATCAACACTATGTTTGGACTTGACAGAATGAAACTAGTTTAGAACTATTCTGAAACTATTCAATTTCCCCACCTGAGTCACATCTCAGTTGCTTAACCTTCCAGTTGGCATGTCACATTTATTGACCAATAAAAGAATACTGGTGTTTTGGATAAAGTGGAATATGCTATAGACCTTTAAAATCTTATAAAAGCAACACTGCAAAGTGCTTTGCAGAAAACAGACAACAAAGTTAACTACATTAATGAAATAAAGAAAGGAATGCTGTGTTTTGTGTGTGTGTGTGTGTGTGTGTTGTTATTGTTTTTCATAAAAGCAGCAGCCAAACATCATTAAAATAACTACATAAAATCAAGTCTGTAAAAGTTTATTTAGAAGTATTGTAAAATGCAGTACTTGTTTTGCTCTCCCATGTTCCACCAGGGCACCTAAAGGCCTGAGTGGAACAAGTCCAATCACTTCTAGTCAGAGGATCTCACAAACACTTCTTTTATCACTCTCATATAAACACAAAGTTGAATACCACACCGTTCTTTCATACTTCTTTATTAATGCATACATTATGTACAGTAATAAGTTATATATACACTTATACTTTGGTTCTATGAATAGTTTGCTTCCACTGTGTGTGTTTCTACATGTACTACTGTATGTGCTACTGAGGTAAGAAAGACCATGACTGGCTACTGTATATCGTTTAATCATCAGCATAATATGTCAGACAAGATTTTGCTTGTCTGGAAACAGGGTTGGTTGATCCATTTAGTTTCACTTCAGTCAATTTACCAATGTGATTTTCAGAAAAAAATAAAAAACAGACACCTTGAAGTTCAATCTTTGGAATGGATCTGATGAAGACAACCCTGTTCTGAAGAGGGACTATACTAAACCATGAGCCATGTATTTCCACTGAAAAGAGATCTAACACAATTTTGAAGAATACATGCTTAATAACATGCACATTAATTCATTTTACGCTACCGGAGTCCAGCCCCTATGCAAGCAATGCAAAATATGAACAAAATAACATTAGAAAGGAGAACCTGGCAGAAGGAGACGTGTTTGATGCTGTGCAGAACAGTCACGGCACATTGTGCTGACAGCATCAGACATCAGATAAACATAAATCAAGTCCAATTCCCAAGAAATGAGATCAAAGCAAGTCTTGGCATCACTTGTCCGGTAATCACAAAGTTCACAGATGTGAACTCTGCAGCTTAAAGTTGTCTTGAAGCTTAACAGCTAGACTGCTAACCAAGACCCCATTGCCTAAACCATCTTATCACCTTGAGATCGTCCATATCCACTGGCTTACAATGGAGCTGAGACGACTGTAATAATGTGAAGCTTTACAGAAACTCTGCCCAGCGCTTATCAGAGCCGCTCTCCATCTCTGCACCTACAATACTAAACTGGCTTCAGCTGCTTTTCAAACGTGGACAACCCACAGAAATACACATTGTTCTCATTTGACATATTTCCCATAGGGGAGCTTAAATCCTGCCTGAGCATGACTTAGACGACCACAAATCCAGGGCCTGAGTAAGATCAGACATTATATGAAGACCGTAGCGCAGCTTCCACCACGACTGGCTGCATTCTTGCACTGTTCATACCGCAGCAACCCCGCGGGCAGTTAGAGTCATTCCTCCACCGTGGCCTCTCTCTTTTTTTTAATGCAGAGTTTTACAGCTTTTCCACTGGGCTTTCAGTGGTTAAGTGGCCCTAAATGCTTAATTAGGTGCTGGAAATCACAGGCACTTTGCACCCGCTCTGTAAACCACAACACTTCAGCCCATTAGGGGCCTGGACTGCCACACGCCAAATAATTAGGGCTGGCGGCAGTGCTAGACCGCAGCATTGGGGTAAAAGGGGAGTAGTGGTGGGGTGGAAGAATTATGAGGGGGTCATAGACTGGGTCACTGGTGGGGAAATGAGAGCGGGTTGGTCTGTGTGAGTGTGCGGAAAGTAGATTTACATTCACGTCAAATGGGAATAGCCATCGCAACGAGTGACACTTAAAGGCAGCGTCTTGGAAATGTCCACGTGTTCAGAATCGTGTTTGAACAAACACATTTTAGAAGCCATCAAGACACCGTGGCCTAGCTTTCTGTAGAGTTGGTTGCTGCTGATCAGATTTTGATCACCTCAGGAATTTCATTGTTTGATAACATTAGTATTTGGGAATTTGGTTGAATTGGGGTCCATCACCAAACCTCAAGGTCTGAATTTACCCATGGAGGCCGGGGTCAATAGTATTTTTAAGAAGGAAGCTCCTGTGTACCATCTTTCTCATATAATGTGAATAAAGCAAAAGGCGCAATCCTGAATGTTAACTGAGAGTGTCGTCAAATCAAGACGCTTTGTTTTTATGGACACAGCCATCTCGTTACTTCACAAGTGGTGATGAACCCGATGGTTCACGGCGAGACCAGAAAGTTTGAGGAGAGAGAGAGTGAGGAAGTGTCCCTCATCCATCCCAGTATCATGCCTGGTATACCAGAACCCCCTTAAGCGAGGCACTTAACTGCTACAGCCACAGAGGAGCTGCTTAGAGGCCAATGGACACACTTTTGAAATGTCTTCCTAAAGATTTTGAATTAAGTACTGCATACTAAACTTTATATCAAAGCTGTTATTGTGGCGTCCAGCGCATAGTTTATTCACCTGTTTTCTTAGACTCCCTAGCAATATAGGAAAATGTAAGACTTATTTTCTTCTCAACAAGAGAATAATCTGAACTACAGAATAATCTGAATCTGAGGTCTGGGGTTTCTGTCTTTCTCGCACTCCTTAGCAACTAAGAAAGACTCAAAACTAAAATGGTAGAGTGTGGTTCAGATTATTGTCTTCTTGACAGAGAAAGGAAAAAGAGGGAAAAGAAGGGACAAGGCTTGGGGAGGTTCACTGACATTCTTCATGTGATGGGGCTAATGTGTATGTATATACTGTATATGTGCTGGCCGCCTATTCAGCGCAATATCTGTCCCTGCATATAATGCATCCAAGTCTCTGCTGCACCCGGAAGTCAGACACTGGCGCAGCGTGGGGACGGGGACGGGGATGGAGACGGGCAGGCCAGCTGGCTGTGGATGCTGCCGATGCCCTGCCGTCCCACGCCGGCCGCCGCCGCCACCGCCGCCATCTCGCTGCAGCTCAGCACGTCTGAGCACAGCGACTCCACGGCGTCCAGCCTCTCGATCTGCACCAGGCGGGTCAGGAGGTCGGGGATGCTGTAGCCCGCCGTGCTCACCCTCTCGAAGAGCTGCAGGCCGTCGCTCATGCCGCCGATCTCGTCGCGCTTTAGGCCGAAGCTCTCGGCCAAATGCCGCCACGTCTTCACCACGGCTGCCTCGCTGCTGTAGGAGGAGCTCAGCATGCGGCTGGCCTTCTCCAAGCAGTCGAAGGGAAGCTCTGTGGGACTCAGGCCTGGAGAGGAGGAAGAGGAGTTAGAGCAGACTCTTCCTGTCTCAGGGTGTCTGAAGTCTGCTGTTTTGCTCACCCTCATGTTGCTGCAACTCAGATTTTTTCATCGTTTCATCTCATATTTTCTGTCTTTTTTTTCTTTCTGCCAGTGCAGTGAGACAGTTCCACTCATTTCAATACATGTAAGCAATTTTCTTGGAACAAGTGTAAGCATCTTCAAACAAGTCAGAATGAGGCACACCGCTCTACTGGTATGACACTTGTTGAAAAGAAAATTCTTGAAATGAGTTGATTTGCATTGGAAAGTGAATTGTGGATTAATCTCCCTCTTGTGCAGATATACTGAAATGATGAAATGATGTGAATATTTTTGCAGCACAACTTACCCTCTGCCACACTGCAGGCTCTGGCGTACAGATCCAGGATCTTTTTCCTCCGGCTCTGTAGAATCTGTGTGGTCAAAAATAACAGCAATATGTGAGTCCAGATGACATTCTACTGAGGATCTGTTCATAATCATTGTTTTTCACTCAAGATCCCCCGATCAGTCTCTACATCATGCACTGAAATATTTCAAAGCTCTTTCTTCTCACCCCTGTGGTTTTGTTGTTGTTGTTGATGGAATTTGCATTGGTGATGTGGTTAGCGTTGGCGATCTGGTTGGCATTGCCGATGTGGTTAGGATTGGGAATGTTATTGGCCGAGTTGGCAGCGATAGCGGGGGTCCCGTTCGGTGTGCGGTCGCGGGCCAGGAGGCCCAGGGAGAGCAGGCAGAGGTCGGGCTTGTTGCCCAGGTTGAGGAGGCACAGGTTGGTGTTGGGGTTGCTGGTCTCGGCCGATCCCTGTTTGTCCAACGCCGCCTCCTCGTCGCTGTCGATGCTGCGGCTCAACAGCTGCTCATTCTCCGATGACGCGTCGTTCTCACTGCGCACACATACACATTGTCAATGATTTCCGTATGTCCACATTTTTGTAGAAATCATAAAAAACACAGAGAATATATATGGACATATGTTCTGTAAGCTTCCTCCATAGTGATCTGCTGCCAATATGAGCTGACACTGAACAGCGGCTTGTCAAAAGTTTGGCATGACTCCTCGCCAGACCTGCAATTATACACTCTTAACAAAAATGGTGCCATATAACACCACAGAATGGCTCTTTTGTTGCTGCTTTATGAAGAACACTGTTACACAGTTTGAGTACATAATACAACAAAACAGGACAAAAACATATCATGAATTTACATTAAATGTAGATGCACTTGACCTTTTGTTACCAATCAACATGTTTTGCAAATATAGCATTAACCAGCATCCAGCAGTAAACTAGAAGGGGCACTGGGAGAGTGCAGCACCATGTTTGACAGTAAAGTTCTATGAGGCTAATAGTGTGTAAAAGTTTATCCATCATTTCAAACTTTCAGGGTCACTGAGAATTAAAGGTCATGTGACCAATAGAAAGGTCATATATGACTTTATATTTGTGTTTATTCGTAACCATACGTGTTTCTCTTATCAGTTCACTGATATGGCCATTAGAAATGTTCCCTATATACTAGCAATGGGCCCAAACTTTGACCTTACCCTGTGACCTTGACCTTTGACCTATTGTTGTCAAAATCGAATCAGTTCTTCCTGTCCTGACGCTTAACATTTCCACCAAGTTTCATCCAAATCAGATCAAAACTGTCTTAGTTATGCTGTACACACACACACATACAGTAATAAAATGGTAAACTCTGACCTCCAGTGGGTGATCATCATAAGGCCATAACACTCCAGCAGACCAGTGAAACAAAAACATTGCTGTATATTCTCTAATATTAGCATCTAATATTGACCAGAATCACTCTCTACAAACCCCACTTGTTAAACAGTGTGAATGACAGTTTATTCATACAGGGTGGCTTGTGTGTGTCAAACAATGAAGTGACTGTGAGAGTGAAGATGCACTGGAAGCCAATCTCATGTTTAACTGATGTTGTTTCTAAGCAGTTGCTAGGGCGGACTGAAACAGCTCTGCCTTTAACAACATGATACCTTATAATATCATTTATTACCCATTTTCTGGATTTTCTCCCAAAAGCACCTTGTTGACAGAGGCTCTCTGAGATGCTCACACAGTGCCATTGTTTCACCGTCCCACGCTCCCTCTCCGCTCACACACACACAAAATGGCATTGTTTCCCAGATATCTAACACCCACTCTGGCAGCTAATGCAGTGAGTTAGCACATCCTTTGGCATGCTGCTGTACCACACTGTTTACTGTCATTGATGCTGAAGAGCTTCTCTCAATGTGTGTGTGTGTGTGTGTGTGTGTGTGTGTGTGTGAGAGAGAGAGAGAGAGAGAAAGGGAGAGAGTGTATCTCATCTATTTTCTAATTTACACCCCCTCAATAAACTGGAGCAATGTATCAATGTATTCTACGGGCACTGTAAAATTTGAGCACAATGGCTCAGTGTGTGTGTGTGTGTGTGTGTGTGTGTGCGCGCATGCATTACTGTATGTTATGTATTTCTCTGTGACTTCTGTACATTATACATAACTTCCATAAAGCTCTATTGTCTGCGTGGGGATGAGATGTATGCAAAGAGAGGAAAGTAGACGACGGGAAGTGGGTGAAAACTGTCATCCTTTTTTTCCGCTGGGACGTGTTTTCACCTGGCGGTGGTTTTTTGGGCGAACCCGGAGAATAAATGCCCCCACCCGTCCTGACAACTACCCCTTCTGTTTGACTCTCAGTGTTTTGCAGGCTGCAGGGCTCATCTGTGCTAACTCATCATCCCGCCTCCCTCCCTTTCCAAAGCCACATAATGACTCTCTGCTTCATAAAAAAAAAAAAAAAAAAGAAAACAGCCCTCAAGTCAACCCTCATTACATGCCATGCCTACGCAGAGGAGGTGGTGCACGTACACACACACACACATATATACATATACACACCAATAAAAAGGCCAGCAGCAATGATCCTACTACTGCAGTGACTTGTTCTGTGGTGGCTTAATTACGGGCAGATGCTGAAAAAAATGATAAAAGCTTCTTTCTGTCGTCTGGGGGCCTCTGTGACGCCACATGCACACACACACACAATGGTGCATACCTGCTGTGTACACCACCAGCACACACACACACTTAGTCCACATATAACACACACACACACACATGTATAAGACAGACACACAGAGCTGCAGTGATGAAATGCTCATCCTAAAAGCCTGCTGTCTTGTCAGAAGCAGCCTGGTAAACAAAAAGGACACTGTTCTTGCCTGTGACAAATTACCCCCATTCTGGTTTGAACAGCGCTCTGTGCTGCTTAATGCTGCAATATGAGTTCTGTGAGGAAAAATAACACATTTTCAGAAGAAACCTTTGCAACCACCCCAGGCCCAGGCACTGAAAAAAAAAAAAACAACTAACTATAAAAAGATGTCAACTGTTTGAAGGAAATAGAACAGTGTGTGTGAACATAGTCTGTGCTCTGCAGCTACAGTTCAGGTTGGATCTCAGTGTCTGTTCTGTGGACACACACACAGTCACACAGCGTTTCCAGTCTCATTCAAGTTGTGCAGAGAGTCGACCAGCTCACTGTGGTCATGCTTCATTTGCTGAGGATCTGATCACAGATGTCACTGTAGTACAAATGCCTCAGCAAGAATCTATCAGTATCATTGTAGAAGTGAAGGGGAGAGCAGTCTCATATTTCCTCGTCACTACAATTTAGATCATTTTTATGTTTTTCACTTTAATTGAAGGAGTAAATAATCTTTTATAGGTCGAAAAGACTTTTTCATAGCTCCTAAAAAGTTGACATTTTGTTATACAACAGCAATAATATGAAAAAAAACAACTCACTCTTGAACATGTCAGTCTTCTCAAGGCTCAATAATTCGTCTTTCAGCGTTCTCATTACCTTCATCTACATCTGTTCTTATTAATTACACCTAGTGAACACAAGTGTTGAATAAAAATGAATAAAGGATCAAATCTCTTGGCCCATCTGTTGTGTTCCTGATGTTTTAAGTACTCCATTACATATTTGATGTCAGTTTTAATATTCTGAACAAACACCCATGTATTTGTTTTCATTATTCTGATCATTTTGAAGTGCCTTGTCAAAAGTTTAGTTTGCTTGTTGAGTTGTGAACAGGGATTTAATCATGAGCACACACACCTTGACTCAGTTTACCTACAAATAAGGTTTCAGTAAGTTTGATCAAACTGATCTTAGTTATATGGAGTTCTTTTAAGGAAAGTTTTAAGGGGAAAAATCATACATTCATGATTGTCTGAAAGCATAATTGATGATGACCAGCAGGAGGTCGTAGTTCACCTGCATTTTCATTTGAGCGTCTCTCACTCACATCATCAGATGTTGATCAGTAACAAAACACTAAACCAAGCAGAGCAGCAGCAACACATTTAAACACAAAGTGAAGCACACATTCAAATCAAATGTTTCCTTTTTCAAAGTAAAGTAAGCTGTCTGTATCGTCGCCCATGAACTGCTGAGAAACATCCGTTTGCCTGAAGCGTGTTCAGTGTCAGCCTGGAGAACCACCAGCAGGCAGCGAGTGCAGAGCATCATGGGAATTATGTTCAGTGAATCAGAAACACTTCTCACCTTTTCACCGCCTTCTGAGGGGGAGCTTTGAGTTTGTCAAACTCATCTTTCTCTGAGTAGATCACCACGTTATCTGAGAGAGACAAGGCACAGGGGTTTTATTTTCCCTCGCAGAAAACAAGAAAATAAGACACTGAACATGAAAACATCTCAAAGAAGCGGACAGCGTGTCATCTTGTCTTGCATTTTAACATGCATACCTCACAGAGCACCTTTTCAACCTTTTCGATTCAGCACAAACACATAATCCACCTGTTTACTTCAGTCAGATTTCAGTCCTACAACTGATTTTCCCTCATGTGAAAGAAGAAGAGCTGCAGCAGGAACCAAATCTGAACGTTGAAAATGTTTTCCTGCTGCTTGTTGTGCTTTGTAACAAGTCATGAGAGGTTTGATGAAGAGCGCACTTTTGCCGACGAGCAAGGCCGAGTTCAGAAGGCCAGTGTTTGGTTTGGCTCACAGTGATGTCAGCACAGGAGCCGTCAGCACAGGAAGTGCAGCTGAACGAGGTGTAAAATGATTACAATGACTGTTAGCTTCAGCTGCACTGACATCACAGATACTGATAGGGATAGACAGAGTAATGTATGAGCACGTAAGTGGAACAAAGTCTGTGTGTGTGTGTGTGTGTGTGTGTGTGTGTGTGTTTGTGCACACACACACACACACAGACTGGCATGTTCGATGACTGCTGTGTGTTTGTGGGAGAGAAGCCCATTGCTCCGAGCTCTACCGGAGCTAGCTGTCACTCGCACAGACAGAGAGTTAATAAGGCTCTGACATGAAAGACACACACGCTTGATTTCACACACACACACACACATTCATGGAAACCCACAATCAAATGGCAATGTGCTTCACCAATAAATCACATAATTAATATCTCAGTAATATTATAACTACTTTATCGTGTTATTGTAAGTATTAAATGGGTAAGTTATAAGTCTTGCTGTACCACATAGCATGTCTGTGGCTAGAGATAATTACATGTGGTGTGTGTGTGTGTGTGTGTGTGCATCCACAACACACATATACATGTTAAGTCAGTGAGTGGAGAAGCTAAAATGAACAAAGCATCATTGTCAGCAGAAACGGCCATACGTTGCCTAAAGCGACGTATGGCCGCAGCGTTGGAAGCTTCACATTCCATCATGGTGCACTCATCACACTGCGGGCCGTCAGCCTGCATACATTAGCCAGCCGTGTTGTCAGCCTCTGATATGATACGATACAGTTTGATTGATTACATATCTATTGTTTGATCAATACTGCAGATGTAATATCAAGATATCAAATATGAGCGCAGAATATCAGTATTCAGCAGCTTCAGTCCACAATATGGAGGCGGAGGTCAGATCCATGAGTGGTGCAGCAGTCACTCCAGGGTCACTGAACCATGTGTCAGCTGGAGTTTAAGGTTTAATGTGTCATTGAAAGCATTTGGAGATGCTTTATAGTGGTTGAAGGCAATAGTGCAAGAAACAAATGGTGATCATTTTGTTGCTGTGATTGAACAGCTTCTATGCTGTTAACCTTGTACTCAGCTTAAACTGCATCAGGGTGTTCTGCAGGCTCTCCTCTGCACTACAGACTGTCACATGTACAAGTGGTGAGTCAGTGAGGTCGGTGTCATCGGATCCAAAGCCATTTACACATTCACTAAAAACACTGAGGACGCAACTGATTTGTCTGTTTTGTTGTTCATGCACTGTAGTTTAGATTTTTTTTCCATCACTCCTGAACCTGTTTGAACTCTGTCCTAACTTTTACTTTCCACTAGATTTTGACACCAGCAGTTCTTCTACATAAGCAGTGTTTCTATTGGACTATAGGACGTTTTGATATTCCAGGCCTGGTTTAAGGTTAGAAAAACACTTTGTAATTGCATCCTACAATTTTCCTCTTTGTTGAGGGCAGCCTGGTGGTTTGTGCTGCTAAACTTATACAAGAGCTCAAACTTTGTTTTTACTGCTGGAGACTCACACATGTGCAGCGACAATACACACTGTGAGTGGAGTTTCTAAGCATCAACAAACAAGAAGTCATAAACCAGTGTTGATGCTGTGTGTGGATTCATTACTCAGTGTGTGTGTGTGTGTGTGTGTGCGCGCGCGCTCACCAGGGACATCTTTCTTATCTTCCTGTTTGTTGGTCTGTGCCTCCACTGCTTTCACCACTTGTCCAGAGCAACATGCTGTGCAGGCACACACACACACACACACACACACACATAAACACATAGAACATAATAAGACACAAAAAAGTTAAAAAATTTAAAATTAACAACATAACTGGTGTGTGTGAGGGTGGGTGTCTGTGTGTGTGTGCGTGTGTGTGTGTGTGTGTATCTCACCCTGGCCGCTCGGCTTGGCCTTCAGGATGTAGAACATGATGATGAGGACAATGGCGATGGCCATGATGAAGATGGTTGACATGGCGATGATGAGAGCCGTTGCTAGGTGACCCTGCCCCGTGGCATCTGAAACGTGGAGGCAGCGATCTAGGATGAATGAGTGTGTGTGTGTGTGTGTGTGTGCGTGCGTGTGTGTGTAAAGGTGTGGATTAATGAAATAATTCAGATGAAGAGGATGGAGAGAGAGAAGATGGTGATGGGAGACAGATAAGGACTGATTGTGTGTGTGTCTGTGTGTGTGTGTGTGTGTGTGTGTGTACCTTTATGTGGATGAGGGAATACAGTGGTGCTTCCAGGGTCACTTGAGACTTTCCCTGATACCACGGCTGTGGTCCGCATGCCTGCAACACACACATACACACACAGACATTCACGCCTTATTTAGTAACTGTTAACATCTTTCACGAGAACTTTCAAACACAACTTGACTGGATTCTGCTGGAACACGGGGAATGATGCGTCTCACTGCCTTCCCCTGATTGGTCAAAGGGGGGCGCCACACTTACAGGTCAAAACAAGGTGACAGTGAATTTGTCACAGACGGACGGGACTGCAACCCAGATGATACGCCGAACTTTGGCGTTGCATTGTGTCTCGGCAGTGCGAGTGCACATTCAGTGTTTTCTTCCTGTTTGAGTGA
>OMLF01050481.1:0-11669 GCA_900302615.1 Holocentrus rufus
TCATTCCTGCCGTTCCAGGCGACTTGCAGTACTTCAGTTGTTCCAATGCACTGATGCCGACTGTAGCATTCAGGAGACTTATGAAACAAAAGGTTAGCTCCTGAATGGTCCAGTGTCAAGGATTACTTCTCAGACAAATTCTCCACCAACAAAGCCTCCATTGTGTCCCACCAAGCCCTCGAATTAGCAGCGGGAGAGATTGCACGCTTAACTAGGCTTGACAGGGCCACCACTCTCCCTGCATGGAGAGAGAGAGAGAGAAAAAAGCTCTTGGACTTGGACTGCTTAGATTTGATAGATGCATAACAAATAAGTAAACAAACAAACACATAAATGAAATGAATTAAAAACTAAAATTACATTACGTTAGATAAAGATATATAAAGATATCAATGCATGTCTGTCTTATACATCAAATTTAAAGTGTGTATATTCTTTTCAAAGTAGGGTCTCATTCTAAAGCATGGATTAAGTTATCGTACATAAAATATAAAACATATGTTAGACATAATGGCATGCTCAACAGTTAGTACTTTTTATTATGAGCATTGCTTGGTTGAATTTGAATTTATTTATTTATTTATTCTTGTTATTATTATTTTGAGGAATAAGCACATGATCAGTCTCTAATAGAGTGAGAAGAGCATGGGATGTTGTTCTTTCTGGGGTTCCTTCTCTGGGTGTTTGAAGGGGGTAGTTTGCCCTCCTTTCCCTGTCTTCAATGTAAAGCCATAGGACTGACTGGTTAACCATCAGTGTCAAGTACACTACAACAAACAGTAAGGCTTCCGGTTACATCCTGCAAAATAAAGCCCCCTTTTTTATGAATGCGTTTTAGCACTTGGGGTAATACAATCTAACAGAAGCGAGAATGTGTTTTTCAGGAAATAAATGTGGTAACTGTTTGAAACTGTACATTTCGCAACGAGTAATATAGCCCTATGCAAAATGCCATAAACACAGGAGGCTGCCAATAACACACAAAATAAGTAAGTGTATACAAAAATAAATAACTGACTTAGACAAAATAAATAATTAAGGAAAATCAATAAATAAAGAAACTAAAACATTTAATTTCAATTTAAATACACATAATTAAATAAAGTAAACAAGCTTATACTAGACAACTGAGGTCTCATAATCTTATAAGAGAGCTACTAAATAGACAATTTTTATACAATTTACAATCCTCAGAGACGAACATTTTTATTATATGATAGCAGACAGCTTTCTAGTTAGGTTTTCTGAAAATCGTTGTATATTTTTGGCAGTCTTGTTTATATGACATTAGCTATAAGCCTCTATGACTAAATACTTTTCAAAGGACGTTCTGCAAAGTAAGCTCTTGACTGCTAGAGCTTCAAGAGTCCACTGAACATTATTATCTCGGTCGGGATGTGAAAAACCCATAACATTTTCATAACTTTCAAAGTCAGAATGCTTCCACGACTTGAACACGTTCTTTCTCCCTGGTTTGTTAATTGATCCAACATGCATTGGAATCAAGTTGTGAACTAGATCCTGCTATATCCCCATAAAGTGCCCCGTTTCGTAAGTTTGCCTGATACATCCTGACTTACCCAGAAAATGTATCATATCTATCATCTATCATATCTGCTGACTTTCCCCGTCTGGAATACGCCTTTTAAAATGTTATTCCAGGAATTACAACCACTGAGCCACAATTGTGATTGAATGTTGTTATTCTGTGAAGGTTTTCTGATAATTATATTACTTCCATCCATCCATTGTCCAAGACGTAGTCGCGGTCGTAGAAAGCTGAGAAGCCCCCGACTTTTTTCTACAGGTCTCGCAAATTTTACACTTTTACTTTGAAGGTAACATAATCGTACTTCCTGTCTTGTTGTAGGTAACTCGTTGTAATTGACTCAGCTGTGTGAGCCTACGGGGAGTGGGGGTTTAGTATTGGGAGGATGAGAAGGAGGAGGAGGAATAATAACTCCCCATCCCGATTCACTCCAGTTTTTCTCGCATCGCGCCGTTTACAGTGGAGCTCCTTGCTAACCACAGGAGCGGATGTGTCCGTTGCGTGTTCACACTGGAAGTAGAAAACATACACTGCTGTCACACAAACTGAGCGTGTGTGTTGGTTTGGTCATGAATTACACCTGAACCGGGTTCCTGGGCGTGGAAAAGCCGAAGAAAGCAGCTTGTCTACTTGTTTGCCGTGGGAATATTGTGAAACTAAACTTCCACAGAGACTGCATTTGCTGCGCAGCAGAGCCAGCGGCAGTTTCAGCGATTCTTTTGCCTCGCGTAAAGATTTTTTTTTAGCTCAGTTTCCCAGTGTAAGGATGTGAATTTGGCAAGTTTGACTTCTTCACATTTATGGGAAATATCGCCGAGAAAGAAAACACTGCTGTACAGTGAGAGGGATCTCAGCGGCGAATCCAGAGGTAAGCAGCAGCAGTGACTTCCAGCAGCATACGCATAATTTACTTTTTCACAGCCAGTGTCATGGCTGTAAAGTTAATGTTTTGAGTTGAGTTTAGACCAAACGCCATAGGACCACTTTCCATTTCCAACGGCTTATAAACAGGAAAGGCTTTAGGGGCAAATCTTTTAAAATCTGTGTGCAAGACTCGTTAGTTTGAGTTACATGTGTCCCGTTCTCTGGTATGGAGAGAACGCGACGCCAAATATATGTAAAAATCTAACAGTTTAATTACTAATTTCTGATCGGCAGATGGTGCATATCTCACAGAACATCTGGTAAAAGAAAGCTTGTAGCGGATGGCTAGGAGACAGTGAAAAATTCGGCGTACAAGTCAGTCACCAAGCAGCACAGCGTTTCTAGAAAAACACCCAACTTTTTCGAGTGATTCACGCAGCTCGCTGCTTTCCTCCTCGGTGCATTTTGGTGGAAGAAGAATGTCGGAATAGAAGGCGTTTCAACTAAAAGTTGAAACTTTATCGCGCTGAGTGCTGCTTGACACATTGTATGGGTGCCGAATCGAAGACAAGGCCTTGATGATTCATTACCAGCTTTTAGTCATGGTTTATGGTGTATTCGCTGCTGCTGATAAAGAAGGCAACTTAAAATGTCCGTATTTTTAATGGAGTTCTTGCAAAACGACAGAACGCGACGTATCGAGGAAAATAAGTGCACAGAACATCTGGAGCCTTAGTGAGTGGGTTGATCCTCTTGAGCAAGTCACGGCTGTAATAGTGTAGCCCAAATATTGACTGACAGCTTCCAGTGTCAACTTACATGGTGGGATCTACACTGAATGCAAGATGGACATGTACTGTTACCACGAAGTACTGTAGGCAAAAGAGGGGATTCCAGGTAAAGGCCGTTATTCATTTCCCCCATATCTGTATTTCTTACATTTATACCAGTAACAAAGCGGGAGATGCAGATGAGTTAGGGAAATATTTTTTAATAAGGAATGTAGGTGATGTGAGCATCAGTCATGCGGTAACTCCCAATTAAAACAAATGTTAAATGAAAGCATTGCATGCGTGATGACGTTGAGTACGTGAAGGTAATCTCCCTTGGTGTCGTTTAATGGATCAGAATAGCCACCACTGCACCTTGAACTGTGTATCCATAAAGCCATTTTAAAGTGATAATGTACTCCCGAGTCTGCTGTTGCTCATGGATAATATGAAGCTGGGATCACACAAACAATTTCAAGGATTTGTCATCATAGATCTCACATAGAGTTGAATGTGCATTATGTTGCCATCTATTGGAATTTGCAATCAATGGAATAAGTGAGGAGCAGGTGCAAGTGGCAAATGTACTTTTTAAGTAGTTGTAGAAGTACTTAAATATGTAGAAGTGGTGCAATTGTGTTCCCTGTTTGGAGTGAAATGTGTGATTATATGGCCTTGGACATATAAATATGAATCTCTAGCAAAAAGACCCCCTTCCAAAAAAAAAAAAAAAAAAAAAAAATCAGATTCCATCAAATTTAATCAAATTAAAATGTCTGTAATTTGTTCCTTTGAAATGCAAAACTAGCTGTGAATTGTGAGCTTTCACACAGCCTGCTGATTTGCCTCTATAAAGAATAAAAAAGTAGCCTTTGCGCTCATTGTTGAAACTTATTCTATAATTGTTTAAATGATGAATGAACGAACTCCCAAGTACTCTTGAACCCAAACAGAAAAGACAAAAATTTACTGCATGGCAGTTTCAAAAGTAATGTGTTCTTTTGAGCAAGCCCTGCAATAAATCTTTTATCAATTTTTGCAACCATCATTCAAAGAAAACCTTTAATGTATGCTTTCACACAGAGAATTTGTTTCAGAAGCGCAAGTTAGCTAACCAGCAACCTTGAATAGCAAAAAATGACCTGGTCAGAAAAAACAAAAAACAAAAAACAAACATAAACATCAGTGACTTTTTTATTCATTTATTCTTAGCTTTGGTATTAATAATTTTGAAAAGGCAGCAGGATAGCAACCTAGCATAGCTAAATAGCTATAGCCTAGCATGGCTAGTTTGAACATAGTAGCTTGGCTAACTACTAGCTAACATAGTCAACTTAGTACAGCATACAGCATTTTAAAGATAGCAGTCAGGATTCATAAAGCTAGCTGCGTCCTCTCTGGTCTTCCTCACTGGGGTTCAGTCTAATGTTATTTAGCCAGAAAAATTTTGTCTCTGCCCACTGAGGTTCACCAGTGCCAACCAATAACATTACGTGTGCCTGGAAGAAGTGTTTATATAGCTAAAACTGCAGCCTGCCCGAGGACTGCACTCAGTCTTTGTGCTCAACAGTAAATCCATGTAGCCTGTATAATTAAACCTTGAGAACCTGTTTGAGTGTAGACCTGGAATGTCGGCTGGATGGCTGAGTAACTGCTACTGTCACCATCACATGGCTGGCCGCTGTTTATTACTGAACCGTGCCTGTCCTACAACAGTGCACAACCTTTTTGGAAAGTAATGACTTAGATCAATTTACTGATGGAACAGAAATGATAGCAGTGTCACCAGTGTTCAGTATTTACTCAGTACACCACATTAATTTAGCCTGGGTCCATAATTACCACCCGCCATGCGCCAAATGTCACTACAATTTGTCTTTGGTAGATAAATTGTGGACTGGCCACTACACTGGCTGACTTAAAGACAATAATGTTTCAGTGGCTCAGTTATTATAGTCTTTGCCTGCTGTCAAAGGTGATATAAATTGATGGTAGTGCCATTATTACTGGTTTTTACTACAGTAACTAGTTAATCTGACATACTAGCCCGTGCCTAAAAGCCTGTGCACCTATTCAGGTTCTGTAACAGTCGTGTGGCTGTTTACAACCACAGACAAGCTACGAAAATGAGGCCCACACTGACGCTTTCAAGTTGAAGCACCAAAAATAAGGCTATTTGTTCTGCTGAAAGCATCTGTTAGCCTCAAAGCGAAATCCTAAATCAAATCACGTTTCATAACCTAGACAAGAGGACAAGCGAGAAGGAGGAGGAGGAGGAGGAGGAGGAGGGCATAAACATTTCAGAGTTTGGTGTTTTCCCTCATGTTGTAGTGATTTACCACAGGAAGAGAGCACTAGGATGCAGAGGTCAGAGTGCAGGGGTCAGAGGCAGAGAGCATGAGTGCAAAGTCACACAGGCATTCACACACATCTCTACATGTGTTCCAGTCGCTCTGTTTGTTTGCTTTTCATTAGTGTGTGTGTATGTGTGTGTGTGTGTGTGTGTTTTCCTGTGTGTGCTTCATGCGTGTACTTGGCCTTGTGCGAATGCATGCATCATTCTATGTGTGTGTGTGTGTGTGTGTGTTCTTCACGCGAACCACGCAGAATTTGCCCTGGCCTACAGTAGTGTGTTTCCTAAGACGTGGGTGTGTATGAGACAGAGAGGGAGAATTTGTCTTTGGCGCAGGATCGTGTTTTCTGCTTTACTCACTGTAGTCAATCTGTTGTAGATCTGCATTGTAAGCTCTTTCTTGTTGTTGTTGACCGCTTCCTTATGCCCAGCATGTGTGTGTGTGTGTGTGTGTGTGTGTGCGTGTTCTTGCGTTAAAGATGAAGAAAATTAGAAAAGATTGGGTAATTGTATCAGACCTTTTAGGGTTGAGGTTAGTTTGGATTGTGAAGGGAATGAATTAAGAGTGGAATTTCCAATACACTTAAGTGTTTGTTTGTGTGTGTGTGTGTGTGTGTGTGTTATCACTGTGGATTGTCTTCCCTAAACAGAACCATCTGTTGCCTGGACTCCCACCTTGACCAATGGTTGGGCCAGGTGACGTTCCATCCCCAGCATGCCTCCCTCTGATTGGCCAATGAAAGCCTGAGTAAGCACTCATGAATGGCCAATCATAGCCTGAGTAAACATCAGACCAGGAAATAGCCCTCTAGGGTGGATCACTGAAGACTAATAATAGCTTGATCTTTGTTTTTAGATTAAGTTTTACCTTACTTTGTTGACGTGTGTGTGTGTGTTACTGTGCTTACCTTACATGGTTGTCCAGTTGCCTGTGTTGCATCTTGAAATCAGTGTTGTGCTGAACTGAGTTTGCCTCTGCAGCTGGCTTGTCTGAAAAATATTGAAAACAGCAGCGAGGCAGAAAGAATGAAGCCGAGGGAAGTAAACCACTCTAATAATCCTCTGAGCGATTAATCTATCTTGTTTTCCTTGGAGTTTCAGTTGCTGGAGTTTGAGTTTCTGTAGGTGGCACTCTTTTCTCTGTGATGGTTTAAATACCCACTTTATTAAAGGAATACTCCAACTTTTGGGCAAAATACCCTTTTTCCAACTTACTCAGACTGAGACAAGATGTTCAATACCATTTTCACCTCTGTATGCCCACTTGTTCAGTTCGGTTCGGTCTTGGAAATCATCTTACTTCTCCTAAAATGACTCTCGTTTTTAAAAACGAGAGTCATTTTAGGAGAAGTAAGATGGTAGGAACTATAACTGTTGAACATATGTGTTCATCGATTATAGTTCCTACCACCGAACTTCTCCTAAAACGACTCTCATGAGAAAAAAAATCCAATTCATGTATTTCATGAACACACATAATATACTGTGTAAATAAGACAGCTTCAGAGTTGCTGTAAGGTTTATTTTTTCACTTTGACAGAGCTAGGCTAATGACTCCTGCAGACTTTAAGTCTTTATGCTAAGCTAACAAGAAATGCTACCCATAGGAACCAGAGGTGAACCATCGACATACAGAGGTGAAAATGGTACCAAACCTCAAGTTGAACAAATGGTATTTTGCCCAAAATGTTGGAGTATTCCTTTAAAAAAAGCATCAGAGCAGTTCAGGTGAACTGTCAGTTACAGAAATCATACGTTCTTGTGGTTGTCTCTATTTTCTGGTACATACTGCTTTGATTTTTTTCTTTATTCTTTGGCAAGCAACACCCATGTGGCACCTTAGAAGGCTAAAACAGCCCATAAAAAGCTTTTGTGTCTGGTGTCTGGTCTCGCCCACTGTGTTAGGAGCAGCTGATTTAGGCCAGTTTATATAAAGGAAAGGCAGCTATATTTGGCCAGCTGTTAACTTGTCTGTCTCATTATCCTGTTGTTGTTAGGGAGGCAGTCAGTGAGAAGAGTTGGGATTTAAGAAGCCTCTCTGACTGATTAGTGACTCGCTTTCCTTTCAAGCTGTTTGTTGCGATGCTTCTTAATGTGGACCTCGCCGGATATGTCACGTCCAGCTACCAGAGGGCACACAGATATAAGATGTGCATAATCCTACAGTGTGACTTGCACTGCGCGTGAACCTCTGTTGTCCCTGGTGTGTGTCAGCTTGGACTGTGAACAGGTGTGAATGTCTCTGCAGCAGTTCGGGCTGCAGCAAAGGATTATTTTGATAATCAATCATTCTGACAAGTATTTTAGCGATAAATCCGCTTGTCAGCTCGAGAAGAAACCTTGTCAAGCAAATCAGATTCCCGTCCCTGTAACTTCAGCTAAGCATGCTGGACTTGTCTGTGCTCTTGGCTGTAATTGATCCTCTGTGAACACATGAAGACATAGCTGAATGTGAGCATCAGCCCCGGCTTTGTTTTGTTATGCTCGGCTTTTCAAGCATGAGGAACTGCTGGCTGTCAGAAGTCTCGTTCTACCTGTAAAACCTTGTGTTTTGAGGTCATTTCTTGCAGTTGGTTTGGGTTCCATTCACTTGGATTATCAGGGTTCTTAATGCAGTTATTTGGTGCCACCAGAGTTTGAATGGTACCGCTGTCACGTGGCTTAATGAGCCAAAGAAAGGAGTAAATGTTTCAGATCCTGATTCTTGCACTGAAAGAAGATTGTGATTCTGGTAGTGAAATTAGCCGCAAATTTCATTTGGCCTTTGCTAATTGTCTGCAGCAAAGCTAAGTGAGCAGGAAGCCGGCACCATTCCTTATGTAATGTTTTTTTTTGGTGTATTACCGTTAAGAAACCTTGTATCTCTCAGTCACGTTTTCTGGAAAACAAGTCAAATTGGCCAAATACGTACACGCTCGTGCGGGACATAAACACTTTGCAAATTGTTCCTGTCATTTCTTCTCCACATTACACACCCGGGGGGAACAGTCTGACAGAAAAATGCACCACATCAAGTCACATCACATTGTATGTGTGTGTGTTTTTTTTTTTTTTTTTTTTTTATGGAACAATTTGTAAGTCGGTTTTGTTAGGCAGCGCGCTTTACAAAACTCCCAAGAGCGCAATGTCTGCAGTCTGCCAAACCATCAAGCTTCATTTATTTTACCACAGATGCCCTTCACTTCATCACCATGTCTGCTGATGCACACACACACACACACCCACACACACACTCTCTCTCTCTCTCTCTCTCTCTCTCTCTCTCTCTCTATCTCTCTCTCTCTCTCTCTTACACACCATTTTGTGATAATAGATATTTTGCTGCTGTATGAAGAGTGGGAAATGTGCAGGGCCATTTAGCTGCCTTGATAAATTGCTCTCACACTCTGTCTCTCTCTCTCTCTTTCTCTCTCTCTCTTTCTCTCTCTCTTTCTCTCTCTCTCTGTGTTAATTCAGGGCCACGTCAGTCAGTCGGAGATGCGAGGTGTTGCTCTACAAATAGACAGAGTAATCATTAAATGAATAGAAGACCGCCGCTCGCTTGGTAAAGAATAGACAACATAAAAGGAAGGGAGAAGCGAAGACAAAAAAGACCGGGGGAGGACAGTTACAAAAGCCCTCAGTCTAATGATTCTACCCAGCATTTTCTATTTCCATTTAATTTCATACAATGCTTTCAATTACTTGCTATTCTAGCTCTTGTTAGTCCATTGTTTGGGCTTATTGCAGGGTGACTGTAAGTGCAATAGACGGAGGAATGGATGCACATTACACTTTATTTTACTTACTGGTATTCAACAATGGCACGGTCCTTTTTATATGCTGAGTGAGCCTCTTGATCTTAAGGCCATGAAGCCTCAGCTCAGAACTCCTTGTAGGGGCTCATTTCATATTTCCAAGGTTGTCAGTCTGAAAGCAAGGTTGTTTTGTGTTTCTAGAAGGAAATTGTTTGGAATGTGAACGGTTTTCATCCAAAGCAGCAGGGATTGTTAATTCACTCTGCTCCGACAAAGTTCTTGCATCTAATTTCATCTGCTAACAAAACTTAAAAATCCCTTAACCCCTGAGCTCCGCTACAGCCATCAGTCATCTGCTATTTAGGGAATGCATCACATAAAATCAATGAAAGCTGCTCCATCGTAGCTTGTGCTGTTGTTGTGTTGGGGTTGCATTGCGTCTGATGGACACGTCCAATTAAAAACAGTACAGAGGTCTGAGAGTCATATTACAGAAACTGCCCCTCTTAAATCTTGAGTTAAGGTAGGAAGATAGGATTTTCCCCAATATCCCATTACAGGAGAAAATCCTAACTTTAGGAATCCAGTTATTATTCCACTTTATCCTGTCTTATCTCAGGTTAGGAAATCCTAAGTACTCAATCCAACATTGGTTATCAACTTTTATATCTGTTACCTAGCAACCAATGCTACTTTTCTCATCTGGCAGAGCTAAATGTGGCTGTTAGTACCCAATCCATGTCAACTACCCGATCTGTTCTACATATGCACAAGCAGTGCACCTTCTTGGACCGCTAGCTATGGCAGCTTAACTTGGACAAACTTTTTAAACAACCCCATAATAAGCAGAACGTGACCTTTTTGTTAACGTGCTAGTTCCAAAAATACATTATTTTAAATGGAGAGGAGCTACAAACGTTAGCATGTCTGCTCTTAGCCTTGTTTTACACTGCTTCTAATGTGAGGAATGTTTCTGTTAGTATGCTAGCATTGGTTTACATTAGTGTCTGTTAATCTAGTAGCTGCTAGCCTTCTTTTACACTGGTTTTAATGGGAGGAATGGCTATGTTAGCGTAGTAGCTGCTAGCTTTGTTTTCTATGTATTTTAATGGGAGTGTGTCCAAGTGTGTCCAAATTCAGCTGTCGTAGCTAGCTGTCCAAGATGGCAGACCACTCATGCATATGCAGAACAGACTGGGTACTGACAGTGACTTTGTAACGTTTCCAAAGCTGGTCACAGCTGCTGGGTTAACTTCAGTATCAGAGCCCAGAGGAGGAGCCTGTGTCTGTACAGCAGATAACCATGCAGCTTAACCAAGTTAGCTAACACTAAATTGTTAGAATGGGTTAACGGTTATCCCAAACTTAGGATAGTTTTTGTAAGAATACACTTTTCCTTTCTTAAATTAAGACCGGAACATTGACTTAGTTGCTGTTAATCTGTAATATCTATTTTCCTGAATCAGGTCCTCACTCTAATTACCATGGTAACCAAACAGTTTAGATCCTAACCTGCTATGCAGGTGTCCGGCTGCACGTTTTGACTGTGCTGTAGTTTGTTTCTGCTCAGCTTTTGCTCATATTTGTGGGAAAAAGAAAAGAAAACAAACAAAAAAACTTAAATTATACTTACGCACATTGAGTGTATTTACCTGCACACCACTGCCCCAATTACCTGGAGTAATCAGCTTAATTCAGCATTTTAATATGTTTTACATGGTTGGAAGTAACCGATTTCTGTAATAACTCGGTTCACATGTATTAAATTAGTAATCGGTCTGTAGACCTGCTGCACTGCACCATGTCGTTGCTTTGCAAATACAATATCCCGCTTCCTGCATCTTGTGACCTTTGACATACACAGTTTGAAAAGAGAAAAAAAGACAGAGGTCTGACTGCGGTGTTTACATGCTCCAATGAAAAGGACAGATTGAGCTGGAATCCATTGTGTAAAGTGGGATTTTAGTAGTTGGATTAGGCCAATTAAAACAGTCAGACTATAAGGTATTTACTGTAGTCAAGAGCTCTGTCTTCATCTGATCCAGGTCAGTTATCAGTGTGTATGTAAATGTACTCAGTGGTGAATCTGGTCCAGGTGCGTTCTGCTCTGCTCTTCTTTCAAAATAACTGACATATTACTGAAATATTATATGGATGGATAGATCACCAAACTCTAAGCTCAGAGAAGCAGCCAAACTCTGCTTCATGAGATACATAGTTACTTAGATAATGCTTAGCTGTCATATGAAAGGGACTGTTCCACAGTTGTAGATCAACTAGTGACTCAAGCTAATAATTTATGTTGCACTCAAGTACCCATCAGCCATTTCTATCTATTTATTTATTTTTATATATATTAACCTGAGCTGTGTTGAACACTTCCACAGCTTGTGTGT